>CAUYON010036902.1:0-39616 GCA_963573935.1 Arctocebus calabarensis
GCCTGTAGTCCCAGCTACTTGGGAGGCAGAGGCAAGAGACTCGCTTGAGCCCAGGAATTGGAGGTTGCTGTGAGCTGTGGATGCCATGGCACTCTATCCAGGGTGACAGCTTGAGGCTCTGTCTCAAAAAAAAAAAAAAAATGCTCTTCAGAAATGAAGGAAAAATAAAGTCTTTCCCAAATAAGTAAAAGAGGAGAGAATTCATCATGACTAGGCCTGCCTTACAAGAAATTCTTAATGGAGTTCTTTCTTCTTCTTCTTTTTTTTTTTTAATTGAGACAGAGTCTCACTTGATCACTGTCTCTAGAGTGCTGCGGTGTCATAGCTCACAGCAACCTCAAACTCTTGGGCTCAAGCAATTCTCTTGTCTTAGCCTCCCAAGTAGCCACAACACTCAGCTATTTATTTTTATTGTTTTTGTTTGTTTGTTTAGTAGGCCCAAGCTAGGTTTGAACCTACCAGCCCTGTGCATGTGGCCAGCGTCCTAACCACTGAGCTATGGGTGCCCAGCCCTTAATAGAGTTCTTAAAAAAGAAATGAAAGGATGCTAATTACTAACATGAAAATATATGAAAGTATAAAATTCACTGGTAAAGGTAAATGAATATATATAGTCATATTTAAGTATATACTTAAATATTATAAAGGTGCTTTGTAAATCATTTACATCTCTAGCATGAAAGTTAAAATCAAAAGGGTAAAAAGTAACTATAGCTACAATAAGTTAAGAAATAACAAAAAGAGGTAAATTATGATATCAAAATTTTAATTGTCAGAGGAGCAGGGTAAAAGTCTAGAGTTTTTATGTCCAACCAAAGTTGAGTTGTTGTCCGTGTAAAATATTCTGTTATAACTATAAGACATGTGTCTCCTAATCATCACAAAGCAAAAACTATAGTAGATACATAAATGATAAGGAGAAAGGATTCACAACTTAGTACTCTAAAAAATCACCAAGTCACAATGGTAAATAAAAGAGGAAGAAAAGAACAAAGAATCTATAAAGCCAACAGAAGATAATTTACAAAATGGCATAGTAAATTCTTACCAATAATTACTTTGAATGCAAATGGATTAAATTATCTAATCAAAAGACAGAAGAATGGCTGAATGGATGAAAGGTTACTAGGGTTAAGAGCTGGGGGGGGGGGAATTCAAAGAATGCAAAGTAACATGCTTGGGCTAAAAAGTCTAAAGATCTATTGTACATGAAGACTATAGTTAACAATAGTGAATTATATACAGTGGCTCACATCTGTAATCCTAGCAGTCTGGGAGGTCAATACATGAGGATTTCTTGAGGTCAGGAATTTGAGACCAGCCTGAGCAAGAGTGAGACCCTGTCTCTACTAAAAATAGAAAAATTATCTGGGCATTGTGGTTGGTACCTGTAGTCCCAGCTACTCTGGAAGCTGAGGCTGGAGGATTGCTTCAGACCAAGAGTCTGAGGTTGTTATGAGCTATGATGATGCTACTGCACTCTTGCCTGGGCAACTGAGTGAGATTCTGTCTCAAAAAAAAAATAGTGAATTTTATTCACTATGAGTAGATTGTAGCTGCTCTTGCCACAGGAGAATAAATGGGTAACTATGAGATCATGGATGTGCTAATTTGTAAAATAATCACCATTTTACTATATCTGTGTATCTTATAAGATCATGTTGTATACCTTAAATATGCACAATACAATTTATTTTAAATATAATAATAAAGTATAAAAACAGTCATAAAGAGACTTGACAAAAAGTTATACCATGAAAACTAAGAGTCAGAGCTAGGTATAAAATGTAACAGTTAGAATTGCTCATTTTTGAAATCTTTTTATATTGCAAAAGGAGTATTATGGAATTTAAAGGTATTTCCAAGAATTTTATACATAGTATTTGAGTTAAATAGATTATCTCCTCAGCTGGAAAGAACCTAAAACTCTGACCATTTCTTCTAAGGCAGGGATGATAAGTGTCAGTGTGAGTGACTGTGGTGCCACCCTGGGTTGATGTTAACTCTGGATGGGACTTACGGAGCCTTAGTGCCATGATACTGTGAGCATTGGAGGGGAAGATGGTGGTGCACATGCCAAGGTTTGGCTTTGCTTTTCCAGGATCTTGTCCCCAAGATCAGTAAGCATTTTTACCTTATTTTGATAACCACAGTTAAGTGCCTCCCTTAAGAACTGAGTTAAACATGACTTCAAAACTATTTGGAAGCATAAAAACATACTTCTAAAATTGTTTCTAGGATTCTCACAGCAATCAGAATTATGGCGAAAAAAGGTTGGAGCGTTTAGATAATGATCTACCTCAATGGCTTTCAACCTGAAAGGAAACAATCATGGAACCCTTTTTAAATACGGAATTTTTAAGAGGACCTTCTGTGACGGAAGCAGAGGCAGAGCCAAGCAAGGAACCTGGGGATGCTGGAACCACAGATCCGAAGTCACTGGCCTCCAATGTCAAAAGGATTTTTTGAACTTGAAGCAATAGCAAATAATCCAAACAGGCTTAGCTGAATTACTCCCATTTCTGGTCTTCTGACCTCAATTAATAGAACAGAAGAATAAATGAAATGGAAGGAAAAAAAAAAAGGTGGCAGGAGGGAGCATAAGATGGCATAAGAAAGAAAGAAAAAATAGAGAAGGAAGGAAGGGAGAAAGGAAGATGAAAGAAAAAAAAAAAAAAGAGGCAGGGAAAAGGGCAATAACAGCTGGTAACCACTGCAGCAAATCCTGGAAGTAATGGAAAAATCTCTCTATAAAAAAATGATGAGCTGTGTCTTCTCCCTGGACCCTTAACCCATATTTACAATACTTAGCTATTTTAAAGGAATAAGAAGTTAAAACATAATTATAAGGCATAGTATTTTAAATAATAATTCCGTTTATTATTTTAAATCTAGAGTTGTTTTTAATGATTCTTTTCAAAAACGGTTGTGTTTTTAATCTCGTACTTTCTGAGTTAAGACACTAATTCCCACAGAAACTAAAAAGAGGTAATAGACCTTAAAAACAGAAATAATTTTACTTCAGGAACTAGATTGTAATTAGGCATTATTTAAGCATTAATTACATATAAAACTTTTGTATGTTATTTCGGAGAGGAGGGTGTGTTACTAAAAAGAGATTCAGAGTGTGAGAGAAAATCAATCAAATAAACACAAAGTTATTTTCTAATTTACATTGAATTTCTAGGGGAATCATAAATAAAACTCAAAACTAGAATAGAAAATGAAGCATATCTTGTTTCTCGAAAGTGAGAATACAGGGTCGGTGCCTGTGGCTCAACGGGCTAAGGCGCCAGCCATGTACACCTGAGCTGGAGGGTTCGAATCCAGCCCAGCCCCGCCAAACAACAATGACAGCTGCAACCAAAAAATGGCTGGGTGTTGTGGCGGCAAGAGACTCACTTGAGCCCAGGAATTGAAGGTTGCTATGAGCTGTGATGCCATGGCTCACTATGGCAGCTTGAGGCTCTGTCTCAAAAAAAAAAAAAAAAAAAAAAAAAAGAAAGTGAGAATACAAAGAGAGGAAGAAAATGTTTGCTAAGTGCAGGTTATTTTGTTTCAGTTTTTAATGAAAACCTAAATGCATTTGTTAAATTCACGGTACCTTTGGAATAATAGATACTTTTCTAGTTATACCTTTTTTCTTTTGCTTGTTTACTTAAGGGTATCCCATTAGTCCCATAGGCTGTTTGTAAAAATACAAACCAGGCTTAGCTAAATTTAAATTGCAAATTATTATCAAAAAGAAAATAGATGGATTTGAATTATGGAAAGGACAGGTAAAACAACCCACAGGAACAACATCAAATGAAAACACTTACCAACTATTTCGTGATCAGTATGGTTTAGGTATTTTTTACATACATATGGCAAGGTGGATTCACAATCCCGACTCCTCCAGGCACTTGTCATAAATGAATTAAATGTTCCACAGTGATATTCAACAAGTGGCTCAAAATTCACCTCTGAAAATACAATGTGTATGCGTAAATTAGAAACAAGAGCAGTTACTTTAATATATTTTGGAATAAATGTAGTTTTAGCATCAGAGGACAGCCTTTCTATTTGGCATCTGTAGTAAAACCTATAAGAAGACCTTGTGTTATAGCTATGATTTTGCACTTAAGTCCAGCCATGACAATTCAATGATTTCCCAAAGTTTGCTGAAGACACAATTTTATTATTTTAAAGTAGGTAGATATTTTGCATTTATTGCTATTTTCAAAATAGCAGACTAGAATCTTGGCTGTGACTCAAATGCTCCAGCAACTTTGGTTAAATAACTTACCTTCTTGGCCTCTAGTCTCTTGTTTGGGAAAGTTTGCCTTATAGACAGTCAGTCAGGCTAACAAATCCGTTTATAAATCACTTTCAGAATAACATGTCATTATCTATGTGGGAAATGCTGCTGCCCAAGGCTGCAGGATGATTCACGTGATGAAGGCAAATAAAACACTGGCTGCACGTACCTGGGTTCCAGTTAAGGTAGCTGAGCGGAGTTCCGTCAGACCACTGCCAGCCAGCCTTGTCATCCAGCTGGTTCAGACCTATCCACACTTCCACTGTGTCACCACTCATGTGCTCTAAAATGCAAGGAAAAAAGAAAACAATTCAGTGTTACACTTCTTTCTTGTTCTCCTAGTCCTGGATCGTGAAGTTGTAAATTAATCCCAGTCAATGAAAGAAAAGTGGCAAAGCAAGCCTCCTCTGTCTTGCGAAACACAGCAGTTGCCCACTGGCTCACTGACAGTTGCTCATAGTTTAGCTTCCTAGCACTTCATCTAAGCATCCAAGAAAGGCTTTCCTTTCAGCCGTCATCTTTCTATCCAACAGTGCTTGGTTTCAAATTTGAGGCCATCTTATTTGTGCTAGCTCTTGTACTTAAAGGTCTTAGAGGGTGGTGGAGGAAGTGTCCAGGGCCACTCCAAGAAAGTGGACAGAGGTAAACCTTCGAACTTAAAGTGGGCTGATGCAGAGCAGGGAGTGGGCTGGGCAGTGTGGGAGCTCATAGAGTTGCCAGGCTGAGAGGGGCAGCATAATCCAAGGTACCAAACTACCCAGAGGGATCCCTGCCTAGCAGGTTGGGTCCTACAGCTGTGCGCAATGCAAACTTGATGTTGCTTCCGCCCTTGGGAGGGCGAGGGTTTTAGGGAAGGCTGGCTCTGTAGCCATTATCCCTAATCACTGCACCCCAGCAACTCGTGGTTTAGTTCAACAGCCTTTTTGTTAAAGACACTATGAATAAACACATGCTTTTGCAAAAAAAATGTGGTTATTGGAATTATAGAATTATGGGGAAATTTCACTTGATTTTTCTTTTTGCACACATGAACTTAAAAAATTATAAACATATACTTGTGCAATAAAATTCAAAATAAAAATAAACAGTGTCAGAATACTTTTAATGCAAGTGGTTTATTTCTTGACACTTTCAAATGTTGCCATTTAATTATTTAATCTATGAAGGAGAGCATTGCTCTCTTATGATTCATTTACTTCAGAGCTCATCTTATTTTGAGCCAGATGCAGGATTCCAGTCTGAAATTAAGATCTGGATAGATAAGGGTTATAAAGAGACTGACCATGGCTGACTATATGTCCCAGGTTTCCTATAAAACCCATAGTCTATGCTAGTAGTTCCAGAATCATTATTAATCGCAGCCCGTTGTACTCTCTAGAGAGTCTCAGTTTGGATGGCAGACTGTATGATTACTCAGGTTATGAGTCATTATAATCATGTAACAAGGCTACTGCATTCTCAGTCATTGGACATTTCAATAAAATAGTGAAAAACTGGAAGAACCTAATCCACTTAAGAAAACAGAAAAAGGCACTTTATAATTTTGAACCCCCCCAAAATCACTAAACAGAAACAGTGCATTATATCTGGGCCCCACCCTTCCAAGTTTCTGTGGCATTAACATGTTGTCTTTTCCTAATATCCATTTGATTACTTCTTTCAATAGAACCATTTGATTAAAAATCATTTAACAGAAGGTTGCTGTGAGCTGTAATGCCAGAGCACTCTACCCAGGGCAACATAGTGAGACTCTGTCTCAAAAAAAAAAAAAAATCATTTAACGGGGCTTCTGATGACATGAGGTAAAACAGATTGATAAGACAGGAAGAAACTTGTACATTTCATTTCTGGATCAGTGCCAAGTGATACTTTAAAATCTAATTAAAGTATTAAAACATTAATTATTTTTACCTTAGAATTATTTTACGTACCCATTGTGCAATTGTTTTAATAAGACACACAATAAATCATTGTGCAATTTATTTTCTGTGCCTAATGGCACAAAAACAATCTCTGTATCTGTACAATTAAATTGGTCCACAATACTATAATAGCAAATTGAAGCCTAAATTCCTTTGGATATTTTTTGGCATTTGTGGCAGCTTAGATAATTCCTTATGCCATAGTATATATACACCAGTGATTAGCAAGAAACATTAGGCCATTCTCATCATTAAAAAAATACCTTGGTCAGAACAGGTGTCTGTCTTTATGAATAGACTTCAGGTTTCCTAAACAATTCCCAAAGATTAGCCATAGAACAGAGGTATTTAAATCAGAGTCTCTGACTTATCTTATTTTAAAAAAATTGTTATTCAAATTTGACGAATAAGTCTAAACTCTGTCATCAAAAATCCTGGCAGTTAAGATAGATAACAATTATAATTCATGAGTGGAGTATACACTTTTATATAAAAATCATTTCAGGCTAATATTGATTTTAGAAATTGATGTTTTCCTGTACTATGATGTACTCAAATCAGCTTCCATAATAATCCCCCACTTTTGCATAGTTGTGGGGAAGGACACGCATTCACTGTTCATTCATCTGTTGCAATTCTCTTGGAAGACATTAATGACTTTCAAAAGCTTTTAAATATGCTTACTTTCATTCCAGTGAATTCACTTCTATAAACTTGTAGAGAATAATTAGATAAACAATGCACATAGGTTTATAATGCAGGGATGGTTTATAATAGCAACAAATAACTAAAAATACAAATAAAACAATTTAACCTATATCCCTAACAGGAGGAGATTAGATCAATATATTGTATTACTACTAACCTATATTACTTTGTAAACACTAAAATTTATGATACGGATCTATATTTATAGACACAACAAATGTTCATTTTACACAGGTAAATGAAATAAGCAGATTACCCAACTGTGAGCCTAGTTGTTGGCAAACAGTTAACACACATTGAGTGTTTATGTGTGCCAGACATTTTCTAAGATCTCACTTGCATTGCAAGATGTAACCCACACCAAGAAGTAGACACTATTATTATTTCCACTCAATAGAGGGAGATGAAGTTACTTACTTGAGTAATCCTGCTAGTAAGTAGGAAAGGCAGGATTCAAACCCAGGCAGGTGGCTTTCTAGTCCCTGTTCCTAACTATGGTGTAAAAATATTTTGTTTTTATACCATATCAATTTTTATAGCTACTATGCATATACACATGCATTTATCTATTTTTGCAGAAAGATATGTTTATTTCTGGATTGCAGACTTGTTTCACATGTTTTTCTGTCTGTGCACCTGAAACTAAAACATTATTAAAAAATAAACACGCACTGGCTCAGCGCCTGTGGCTTAAGGGGCTAAGGCGCCAGCCACATACACCTGAGCAGCCAGGTTCGAATCCAGCCCGGGCCCGCCAAACAACAATGATGGCTGCAACCAAAAAATGGCTGGGCATTGTGGCGGGCACCTGTAGTCCCAGCTACTTGGGAGGCGAAGGCAGGAGACTCGCTTGAGCCCAGAAATTGGAGGTTGCTGCGAGCTGTGATGCCACAGCACTCTATCCAGGGTGACAGCTTGAGGCTCTGTCTCAAAAATAAATAAATAAATAAATAAATAAATAAATAAATAAAATAAACACGCACTACATGTATAAGAAAATTTGAAAAAAATAATACCAGAAACTTTTAATGAAAGGGAATAATTTTGTGACAGCTTCTAATGTTTCCAAAAATGTTAGAGGAGGTATATGTAAGCACATACAAGCACATTTAATCGATAAAGTAGTAAGAGTGTTCAGGTCATGGGCGAATTCTTTCAATATCTTATATTGGTGTCTAGATTATCAGTTAACAAGCATATGCTTTTGCTTTTCAAAAAACTTTCAGGTTCTTTGGCATCTACCAGAAGGCTTAGATATATTTTGTACCCAGTGAGTGATAGATAAGATTTTGTTTGGTAAACTACTTAATTATTTACTAATGGAAATTGAATGGATAAGATCTCCAGAAGAGTGAGAATTAGCACTTAAGTTGAGCAGTCTCCTTGATCTACTTGATAGAACTATAGCTCTCTTGTTTCCCTTCCTTGTGGCTTCAGATTTTCTTCTCCAAGAGGGGTAAAGTAAGAAAGACACGACTGGTGCTAAATGGAGTGGCCCAGTGTTCACAGGGAAATTCTGGGTGAGAGAGTTTGGGCCATATTAAGAAAAGAAAAATTTTTTTTAGTAACTATTTTTCAAATAGGTTTTTGAACACATGGACATGACTTTTGACATTTTATTGTATCAATACCAATGTGAATCATTCACCTACTTACTCCTTATGAAATTTTCTTCAGTCTCATCTGCAATGCTCAGTAAAGCACCTCCTTGCATATGGCATGAAGAATGCGCCTCACTCCAAGAAAGAGACGAAAGTAGGTTGAATTGGTAGCAAATGTGTGAACTGAAACTCTTCTCCCAGACAGCATCACAACTTACTTCTGTAGAAGCTGGAAACAAAGTCTTATTTTATTTATATAGCAACATATTTCTGAGATGAAGTTAAATGGAATTATTCCAACTTGCAATCTCTAGAACTTCAGTGCCTTATCTATTTTTGACTAGGTCTTTATGAAGAAATCTGCATTATTAATCCATTATTAATATATGGCTATACTCTTCCAGGATTCAATTATTATTTTTTATTATTTCAGGTTATTGTGAGAAGACAAAGAACCAAAATTTGTTGGGTGTGAGACACGACACAACCTCTTGTAGTTCTGTCCCGCACCCAAAAGCTGTGCCATACGCCCCTACCTTGTGCCCTTTTAGCAGGAGCACACCAATTAAACTCATCATAAGAAAATTCAAGAAAGTATCAGTAAAGATGCTCTGATTTTTTTCCAAGATAATAATAGAAACCAGTTTTAAGAGAAGGAAATAGAAGTCAAGAAAAATAACAACATCTGAGTTCTTTAAAAAGCAGCCATTTAGACCTTTAAATTGAAAGCTGTGTCAATTTAAATATTTATTCAAGATAGAGAGAAGTGTCATTTCAAAAAGCATTTCTCACCAGATACCAAAATGTTGGATTGAAAAAAGGGGTAAAGGGGAAAGATGAGTCAATAGTGAACACAATTTTTTCTCATTAACATTGAGTACAGGAATACTGACAGTTTTAAGAAAATTCTCCAAGAGGGATAGAAGCAAAATCCACTTGTAAGACATTAGCCCAGTGGTTCTCAACCTTCCTAATGCCTCAACCCTTTAATACAGTTCCTGTGGGTCATGACTCACAGGTTGAGAACCGCTGCATTAGCCAAAGAATGCATAGAATGCTTAAAGTAAATTTAATGAAGTATGAAATGTGGATCTGAAATTTGAAGTTTATGGAAATAACAGAAAATTAAGAACTAGTTTGAAAGCTTTTGCTAAAATTTTCAATCCAACCATATAATAATCACTAGAAATTAAACTCAGCCAAAGAATTTCAGGATGTAGAAAATGTGAACCCCACCACTCGTATAACAAAAGCAAACCTGATGGACAGGCAAGCCGCTAAAATTTAGAACAGCCTCTTCAGAGCATGATTGTCAAAGTAAGACAACTCCAAGAGATACTCTAAGAAAATCTGGAATAAAATGCAGATATAGAGTCCTCTGGGAAATTCACAATGCATATTGACCTATTAAATGCTCTGAGAAGTTCTAGTGTAAAGATACACGCTTAATACACTTCAAACTTATTTGACAATGACATCTTTTTTCATGCATTTTCTTTTTCCTATACTACTTTGTTAGATGGCTCCCTTGGGAAATGAGTACGTTTGTTTGCTTGTCTGGTCGCAACATGTTTTATCCAGAAGTTAGTTAACCAGAAGTTACAAAATCACATAAAAACCTAAAGCTGTTTATAGAGTTTCCTGACTGATACATGTATTTACATAAAAGGACCCAAGATTGAAGGTAGGCAGGAGAAAAGGCTATCAGGAAAAGAAGAGAAAGGAAGGAGAAAGAGAGGGGAGATTTTCAGTACTTATTTTGCCCTGGCGGCTGAAATTCCCCCCATTGAATGAAATCCTTAGAGACAGTCTTCAGAGAAGATGCCAGGCCTTCCCTGAGATGGGCAGGACACTGGGTGTCATCAGACTCCAGCTCATCCTGTGTGACAGCAGAGATCATGAAGGGGAGCTGGGGTGTGTTTGCAGGTTCAAGGGCACACAGTGCTTTCTCTGCTTCGCTGGGGGGCTGCACGGTGCTCCACCAAACTCATTTGAAGGTTGTAACTGAACAATGGAATGAAAACAGCTATAGGAGCCACTGCCCGTCCCCCTTCAGGTCTGAGAACTTATTTCTCCAGCTGCCATCAGATGCTCCTCGGTGTTAAGCCTCCCAGGACTGGCTTGGCTGAAGAGTCTCTTTGCTCAGTGTCACTCTGTCTTCCCAAGGGCAGCTGGCTGACCACAACTGGCCAGTGCATCAATACAAGGCACCCACCAGACCCTGACCAGGGGCAGCTCTGAAGGGCCAGTCCATCTTGAGAACTTATAGAATTGGTCCAGGGGCTGTCAGGCTTGCATTCAGCTCCCTCCGTGCCATCCCACTCTCTTCCCTTCCCTTCTACATGAACTGACCCTGAGAAGACTCAAGAGCCCTCCTGCCTGCTCACCTCTGGCTCAGAGACTGCTCCCTGGGAACCAGCCTGCCATAGGCTCTGCTCTTGGCCTGGTGCATTCGTGTATTTATATATATGTGTGTGTGTGTGTGTGTGTGTGTATACATACATACATATATTTATACAAAATCTCACTTAAATATAATATCTCTTTCCAAAGATTGAAGGTCACTATCTAGGGTAGGGTTAATTATTCTTGAAAAATTCTAATCTGAGGCCTAGAATCCTATTATAATTTTTTTCTTCTTATTATAATTTTTTTTGCATCTTTGGTTATATTTATATTGTCTTTTCTGCCACTTAATTATGAGCTCCTTGAGAGAAACACTTGTGTCATACTATATTTTTGAATCTCCTATTATTTTATGAGAGATTCCCAAGATCTTTTGCATGATGTTATGAAACAAGTAATTTTTCCTCTCCTAACTTCACCTCTCTTTTAATGAACTGAGGTGTGTTCACGTCAACACTGATTTTACTCTGATTTTAGTGAGTGACATCTGCCCTTCCTCCTTCTCGGTTACTCTGGCTTGCGTTTCTTCCCTAAGTACACAGTTTAGCCCATGTCCCAGGTGTCCTATTTCTTTGCTTCTTTTAAAAATTATTAATGGTTCTATTATCAGAGCAGCTATTGAACTCCAAGCTGCAAAGTGACTATTTTTTCCTCTCTCTTTGGTCTTTCATGTGATCAGCGTATCATTGTTGAATATCTGCTCCCTGAAGGGCTGTGCTGAAAAATCTCATGTCAGAGGGACACTAGGCCACATCAGTTTTTCTTGCTCGACACTCTCGCAGTGCCCTGCAGGATCCTTGGTAGCCCCATGACAAGTGAAATGAAATGATGTATTATGTGATTGCTTGTTGGTTGTCTGTTACTGCTGATAGTGTGAAAATAGCTGGGGAGTAGGCACCATGTTCCATTTTGTTCCAGCTATTATTCCCCAAGCTTGCTCATCAGCATTTAATGGGTGCTAGGCAGAGGTGGCTAGGCTGTCAAAGAACGCTGAGAGGTGATGCCCACAAAGGAAAGAGGAAAGCTAGTAGGTGTGGGCTACAGAAGCCCCAGGAAGTCATTCTGATCATTTCATTATCAACAACCTCCAATAGTTACTTGAAAAATTACTGGTTTTCTATAGTGAGCTTGCTCTCCCTGCAGCCACAAGACCCATTGCATGCCCGCCCTGCTGTTCAGGCCTCTCCCCACTTCAGAGACAAAGCCCTTGCCACCAGACTAATTTCTGATTTTCTCTCATCACCCACGCTGTCACCTTCATGGACCTGTGCTATCCTCTCCATCTTCCCTCCTATGGAGCAACTATCTTTCCACTATTAAAGGCCACTCTGTCTATGATCTGGACCCCACTCCTTTCTGCCTCCCGAGAGACCATCTCCACTCTACCAGTTGCCTTCACATTCCTGCATCATCAACCTCTCTTTCCTGAGGCACAACCCCCTCTCACTCACAAAATCTCCAATTATCCTGATACCATTTACAGATGCAATCAAAGATGGCATCTCTGATCCTTACAAATAAGAAACAAAAACCTTCCCTTCTCCAGCCTCGCCCAACCCTTGTCACTGCCTTCTCTCTACCCTCCCTAGTCACTACTTGGAAATACATACTCTCTCCAATTCCTCATCATCCATTTACTCTTTAAAAAATAGTTTATCGAGATATAATTCACATACCATGTAATTCATTCTTTTAAAGTATACAATTCAATGGTTTTTAGCATATTTAAAGCATTGTGCTACTATCACCACAATCCATTTTAGAATATTTTCATCATACCAAAAAGAAATCCAGGATCTGTCAGCAGTCACTTCCCATTTCCCCCTTAAACCCTCCCACCCCCAAGTTCAAGGCATTATACAATAGGTAGTTCTTTGTGACTAGGTTCTTTCACTTGGCATAATGCTGCCTGTGGTCATTTACATTGTAGCATGTACCAGTGCTTCATTGCTTAATATGACAAACTTTGTGCAATCATCAGTTCACAGATATTTGGATTGTTTTTACTTTTTTGCTATTATGAGTAATGCTACTATTAACATTTGTGTGCAGGTTTTTGCCTGGGTATATATTCTCATTTCTCCTGGGTGTACACCTAAGAATGGAATTGCAGGGTAATGAAATAACTCCATGTTTAAGCTTTTGAGGAGCTGGAAGTTTTCAGTATCAATTTATAATCCTACTGGTAATGGATGAGAGTTCCAGTTTGTCTACATCAGTGGTTCTCAACCTTCCTAATGCCGCGGTCCTTTAATACAGCTCCCATGGGTTGCTACCCACAGGTTGAGAACCGCTGGTCTACATCCTTTTGAGCACTTGCTATTTTCTGTTTTTTGATTGTAGGCATCACAGTGGGTTTCCCCAATGGATAATAATGTTGAGCATCTTTTCAAGTGCCTACTGGCCATTTGTCAATCTTTGGAGAAGTGGCTATTCAGATACTTTACTCATTTTCAAATAGGGTTGTCTTTTGATTATTGAGTTGTAGAATTCCAGATACAAGTCCATATAAAATATATGCCTTAGGGTTGTCTTTTGATTATTGAGTTGTGTATTCCAGATATAAGTCCATATAAAATATATGCCTTGCAAATATTTCCTCTCATTCTGTAGGCTGTCTTTTCATTTTCTTGATAGTGTCCTTTGAAGCATAAAATTTTTAGTTTTCATGTAGTCCAATTTGCCTCTATTTTCTTTTGTTGCTTGAGATTTGGTGTTAAATCTGCCATATCCAAGATCATGAAACGTTACCCCTAAGTATTCTTCTAAGAGTTTCAAAATTTCAGCTGTTCCATTTAAATTTTTAATCCATTTTGAGTTAATATTTTTTATAAGGAGAGAGTTAGGGGCCCAAATTCATTCCTCTGACTGTGGATATCCAGCTTTCCCTTTATCATTATTTTGAAAAGACTATTCTTTTTCTATTGAATTGTTTCAGCATCGTCTTCAGAAAATCAGTTCACCATAAATGTGGACTCTCAATCCTGGCACATTTTGCCACATTGTCTTGATTATTGTATTTACCCATCATGACTTTTGCATATTTGCACGTCTAGCCCAGCCTCTTCAGGCAACTCTGCTGAGGTGGATTGGGGTCCAGTTAGAAGGAGGAAAAACTCTGAAGATATTTTCCCCCACTCTGATTCAGTTCTCAGTACTTTTCCAATCCTAGCTCTTCCCCTTCACCTTACACTTGACTCCAGAGTCCACAAAACTGATAAGCCTTTAGTTCAGGGTTCCCTCAACAGCAAGGCAGACTCTACATCTGTGCTGATCCACCCAGCCCTCAGCAGGCATGCTGTTTCCTGGGGGGAAACAGCACAGAGGGAGTTGGTGAATGCTTGTTTTAGACTCTTGCTTATGCCATCGCAGAGAGTGATTAAAGCCTTAAGTCTTTCATTTTGGGCCTGTTGCTTTAATCAGCAACTCTAACACCTGACAGCTCAGCTGTCTCCCCAGCCCAGCTGAGCTCCTGACAACCAGGTCCTGTGCAGTCCACCTCTAACTTAGATTATCAATATACTCTTTCCTCCAATCACCTTTGCTCCCACCTAACCCAGGTCCCCACTCCTCCAGCCCGGATTCTGGTTCTAGCCTCACCTCTGGTCTCCAGGGATTTCCCTACTGCTACCTCCAAGTCATTTGCTATAAAGGAACCAAAGTGATCCTTTGAAGAATTTTAAGTCATCAGCATGCCCCTGCTTAAAATATTTTTATGGCTTTCTTTTGCACTTAGAATTAGGTAAATCCTTACCTTTATGACACCCTATTTATCTAGCCTCTGCATGAGTCAGCCTCCATGTACCTTTTCAGAGTGTCTTGTTTCTTTCTTGATCATTGTACTCTTGCCACATTGCCTTTCTTAGAAAGCAATAACCTCTTTTCCTTGTCAAAACCCACTCATTTGGCTGGTTGACATACTGCAGGGTGGGAGTGGGAGAGCCATCAACCTGGCCAGGTGGGAGTATTTTATCACTCAAACTGTTTACAACTGTTAGAGCAAGTGTGTGGTGAATCGAAAGACCGACCTTTCATTGGTTTTATTATTCTTTTTAGTTCTATTCAATATAGCTCTTTTATTGCCTGCATCCAATGCTGACTACTCCCTCTCCAGCCTCACCTTGTCACATGGCCACACCTCTGCATGCGTATCTCACTCCCCCTACTCTCCATCTTGATATTGTCTGCTCATATCTCAGGCTAGATGTGAAAAGGCTTAACTGCTAATGCGAAGGACACAGCCAAGTGGGAGTGTGCATTGTAATTACCTAAAAGTCTTATTACAACACACATTATTGGGATGAACTTCTAGAATTTCTCAGGTAGTAGTCTTGAATGTGATTGATAAACTGCATTTCTAGCAAAGCTGTAGAGAATTCTGACATTGCTGAAATGGGAATCACACCCTAACAACCATTGAAATATAGGTTGGAGAAGGTTGGGCAGGAGGCTTCAGAGCACAGGTGGAGAGATTTGCTCTAGTAGGAGAATAAAAGTCATCCTCTTATACAGGATGGAAGTAAAAAGATGGGTAAAGACCCAAGTAGACTTAAAGGTCAGGGACAGAAAGTTGTTGCCAAAACTCTCCACAGCCTGGATTCTTTTGTCATTGTGAGACAGAAATTGAGGTCATTGGATGTGAATGAAGAAGGAGAATGGAAGGCAGAGTTAGAAGTTAGAGGAAAGAGAGGTTGGAATGGTCATTATGGGGCATGAGAAATGACATGACAGACACATAGCTTTGCTGATCCATGTTGAGGACTTAGGTGAGGTTGGCAATCCTACATGTATCGGTACCAATCTGCTCTATTATGTCATTCAGGTAATTGACCGAAATTAGATCAAATGAACAAGGTTCTAGCACAGTGGTTCTCAACCTTCCTAATCCCGTGATGTATTTTTATTGTTACAAAGGGGTTGCGACCCACAGTTTAAGAACTGCTGTTCTAGGGCAATCAGATCATTTTAGAAGTTGGTAACCCCCCCACCCACAAATCTGAAACTAACCAAGTAGGGCTCTCCTTTTTTGGTAAGGCACACAAATCAAGAAAGACCTAGCATGAAGTGCCTCTAAATAAATGCAGAGAGATTCCTGTGTATCAGCTTTATTTCTGAAGATGATTTATTATGTGCTTCTCTGCTAGTGTGTTATGTATGTATGCATTAGTACTAAATTTAATTCTTGTTAATTTATGATGAACTTTTCTTTCAAAAAGGCAGCATCATTTTAATCGAGATATTTAAAAACTTTCATGTAGGAAAGATGAGATACAGAAGCATGAACCCTGACTTTACTGTGCTCACTTCTCTCTGCCCTACCCACTTGCGTGGAAAGAGCTATCAGCTTGCTCAGATTTCAGTCTCTGACATGTCATTTTGAGTTATACTGGCCACCAGGAAACAAAAGTAATAAGAAAGGAAGAAAACTGGAACTGTAATTTAGCACTGCACAAATAAACATGCTCTCTGCTGGTTGTGGTAAAGGTCAGGAGAGCTGGAATCTGCAGGCTGTCAAGTGAAGGAAGCTTCTGAGCTGTAGGAAGCTGAACAAATAGATAGTCTTGGGAATGAAGAACCCTGAACACCACTGAACCCAGACTTCCACCAGCAGAACTATAATTGGCTACCAGTGACAGAGCATGGTGACAGGGCTCTTCTCAGAACCTGAAGGAGAATGCTGTGGTTTAAAAAAAGTTCCTAGTATTAGAACCACCTGAAATATGTGTTAATGTTATCAGTACTGGTTCATTTATTTGGTTTTCATAATGACATCTATTGGAGATGGAAATGGAAAGAGAAGAGGTGATGCCAATAACATGACATCTGGTTCAGAAATCCGAGGAGGGTAGGGATCCCATGCGTATTCACCGGCCCACGTATGTTCAGATGCAGGTAGGGAAGGCTGGTGATCTGACAGGTATTAAATAAAATGCTTTCATGCTGCTTGGTGAATAGCCAACCAATAGCTGAACTCCTCTGGTGCCACCTGCTGCCTCAGCCTTCCCTGAACCTCCTCCCCTCCAGACATTCTAGCAGCTAAGGGTCCATACCAACAGTGGACCACTAGAACTTCCAAACCCCACACTAAGGTCTCCACTTTGGTATTAAATATCTTAATATCACCCCATGTCTATAGATGTATGTTGCATAGAATTACCTGAATATTGTGTTGTTTTATGAGAAATTATCTGCATTAAGATTACCTAGGACACTCATGAAAAATGCAGATCCTACGATTCCACATACTGCACCCACTGTCCCTCTGGGATAAGCGCCAGGATATGCATATTTGTCTATCTTCCAGGTGATTCTATAGCAGCATATCAGATACAGTCTGCATTTTCTGGCATACAGCAAACCTGTCTGTCCTGGCTTCTACATAGACATCAAGATTTTTGAGGTAAGGACCCTAAATCCTAAAACTCTTGATATTCACCACCATGCTTAGCTTAGTGTTTGTTCACTGGCATAAAAGAGGAGTAATCATTTATTCAGAAGTGTATACTGACAAGACAAATTGGGTTTGATGATGATGACAATGATGGTGGTGGTGGTGGTGGCAGCGGACACTTGTGAGCAATTATTATGTGCCAGGTACTATGAAAATTAGATACCTCACCTAACTGAATCTGCACAATATCCATATTCCATGGCTGAGGAAATTGAGACCCAAAGAGATGGAGATACTTTCCTAAAATCTCATTGCTGGGAGGAGGCAGGTCCAGTCTTGACCTGTCTGATTTCAAAGCCTATCCTCTTTCTTGTTTATAAGCCACACTCACCCTTGGATTAGAAAACAATCCTACAAATAATTCATAAATCAGATTTTTTGGTATTAATCTCTTCCATTTGCTTCTGTTTCAAACTGATTTGTTGCATTTTATTATGTACGTGGAGGAGAGGCAGGCACAGAAGGCAAAGAGATTGTACGCAAAAGCTATACTCTCTAATTTGCAGAAACCAAGATGAAGAAAACTGCATATAGGAAGTAGAAGGTATATATAAATATTTTTCAATGCTAGGAAACCATTGGAAACTTTTTCGTTAAATATAAATAAAATAAGATGAAATAATAAAGCACTAACTGAAAAAAATTAGAACATTACAGCTGTCACTAGACCTCGGAAACGAAGAAAAGAAAAAAAAATTTGAAAGTGAGTAGTAGGAAAAAGAGTAAAGATGAAAAGCCTGTTGAGAAATAATGAGGGCAACTGTGACTTTAGAAAGACCATCAATGGGCCAGCTGATGCCTAGACTTGACCATGGGCAAGGCAAGCAGCCTGGAAGTGTAGAAATTAAGGCAGCTCATAAGAGGCAGTGGATTAAAAGGATAACTGGGCTTTAGATGCAATCAGGGTTTTTTTTTTTTTTTTAAGTATCCTGCAGGGAAGCTGGGATTAATGAGATCACAGAGTATTATAATTTGATTCCGGTTAAAGCATCCTTGTGCACTGAGCTTAATGAAGAATGGGTAATTAACATCTTTTGAATGTAAAGAAAAAAAGAATATACACCAGAATTGTCTTTTCAAAGCAAAAACAAACCCCAAATCAAAATCTGGATTAATAGCATCAGAGTGCTTATTCAGACTTCAATAGATCAATCCCAGTGCTTTTCTTTAAATACAGATAAGTTCCTAATCATCTTTGATTCATTCATGACATATGGAGAAGACTATATTTATTCCTTACTGGGATCTGGGCAAAAGCCCCACTTTTCATCTCTTTCATATCGGCTTGTCGTGGCACACCACAGTAAGTCGTCATCACGGCCTTCTCGGGTACATTCATGATGCCACTGCTGGTTGTACTGGAAGGGAAACACACATGGCATCCCGTGCGCGTTTCCTTTGATTGTATACAAATCTAGGAGAAAGAAAGTCACAAAATCTGTGAAGTATAATGTCAGCCTTGTCTTGGAAATTGCCATATATTTACTGCATTTTGGGTCAACAGAAATTAGTTCAGCCCCTGGAATTATGGGAGAGGGGCGGATATCTCAACATCTTGCCCCAGGACTCAGCGTCTTAACTGGAGGTGACCCTGATCCCTCTCCCCGTTGAAAGCCGCAGCTGAGTCATGAAGAGCTTTCTGCTAAGCTTCCTGCCCTCGTAGGGGCAGGTAATTCACCATCCTAGAGTGAGCCCTCAGGTCCTCACTGCCTGGTGTCCATGGAAGTGCTAGACTGAGTGCGGGGCTCGGAGGAAGTGCTCACACACAGTTTGCTTATACATCTATCTACTTCTTTGCTTACAAAGCTGAGCTGTTCCCTAACATTCATGTCGATGGATGGATGAGAAAATTTAATAGAGGTTACTTCAAAATATCTCCCAGTTCCTAAATGTATCAGCCTTTGGCATCTCAAACTCAATAGTTTCACAGGCATTTATTAATTCAGTAAATATTTATGGGGTGTTTAATATACCCAGCACTGGGTATACAATGAACAAACCAGCAAAAGTTCCTTCATGTGGGACTTCTAGTGAGGAAAGACAGAGAAGGCAAATATATAAACATAGAATTTCAGGTAGTGCTAAGTGCACATAAAAAATAAAAGAGGACAAGAAGACAGAGTGACTGTGTGTGAGTGTCTGACAGGGCCGAGGGCACAGCTTTGGATGGGATGGGCTGCGTAAGGTGTCTCTGAATCACTGGGTTAAATAAAGGTGCAAGTCTTGGAAAAGGACTTGTTCCTGTGGAAGGAACAATGATCACAAAGGACTCAGAGGATTCAGGGACATGCTGGAGAGTCTGCCCACCAATGGCTGTCTCTCCGCCGTGTATGGACCTTGGCCTCTACTCCGGGGTGGTGTGAAGTGAATGGCGGGTTTTGAATGGGAAAGTGACATGATCAGACTTTCATTTTTAAAGGAACCTTAGGGGTGCAATGGGGACCAACAGCCTATAAGGTGAAGAAGATAGCTGGCCGTGAGGCTTCCACATTGGCCTGGAGAGAGATGACCCTGTGGAGGTGACCTGCTGGTAGCCGTCTCAGCGTATCACAGGTCTCAGTCATTCCTGGCCTTAGCAGAAAGCTCTTCATGACTCAGCTGCGACTTTCCATGGGGAGTGGGATCACCTCCAGTTAAGACGTTAAGTCCTGGGGCAAAAGGGTCAGATGTTGAGATATCTGCCCCTCTCCCGTAATTCCAGGAGCTGGACTAAGCAAGCTCACAACATGTTGTAGACCTTGGCAGCTAAGGCTGTTTAGCAATGAGAAGTATTTCAGGACACATCTTTCTGTTTCGGTTCCCTGCCTTCTACCCAGAAGCACATGTTGCCCAGAGGTCTTCCCTGCGTGCACTGTGAGTGTGGGTATATGGCTAAAAAGTTAACATAAAGCAAAATGCCAAGTTCTTCCTTAGAACTGTAGATTAGTCTGGGTGCTGGTTTGCAGCACTTGCTTTCTTATTAAGAACTCAAAACGTCCTGCTTTTGGCTCTCTTTTTACTCACTCCTTCTAGCTACAGGAGAAAGTCCTGCCTTGAGCCTTAGGAGTTCCTTGCTCCTGAGGACGATATGCTCTTATTAAGACGCAGAGCAGAACCTCCATAGCTGACTACCTCCTTGTATCAACCACCTTCTTCAGTTGACCTAATTTTCATAGACCGGATATGCACACCTATGAGTCAGTACAGTAGACCTAGATCCCTATGATGACCACCTCTGTATGTTGACCAGTTTGGTAGAATCCCTTGGGTGGTCAACTTACAAAGGTTCTGTGTAATTCTGCACAGCATGGCAGGTGGGAGGCACAGCTGTGCTGCTGGCCGTTGTAAACCGGATGCCTAGCACTGTGCCTGATGAACAGTGCCCAACAAATGTGTGATGGACAAATGGATGGAAGGATGGATGGATAGATGGATGGACTGATGGATGGATGAAGACAGCTCCCAAACAGATCCCGAAGGACAGGTCTGAGGTTTCAGAATTTAACTATGTGACTTTCTTTATTTTTTTGTCTTTAAAAATGTTTAAAAAAAAAGAAGAACTTTGAAAAAGTAAAATCCCCCAACTACCATTCTTGCTATACACCAAAGAACCCCTGATGATAGTTTGTCACCTCTCTCCAAATGCCTTGTGACACGACCATCACACAGACGCCAACTAGGCATTGGGGGGTGTTTCAGAGGCCCTGCAGACACACCTCTGCGGGGTGTGTGTGTGGGGGGGCTTAATTCCTACAGAACTAGAAACGGTGGCAGGGAAAGTTGTCACTTTTGTAGACAAAAGTCTACACTTTAAAGATCTTTTCCTTCCACCCTCCTTTCCTCTTTCCCTCCTGTCCATTTGTTCTTTTTCTTCTTTTCCATTAATTCCCAAAGTTAAATATTTTTTCTCCTAATACCTTTAAATTCTGAGCAGTTCTCCTTCTTTAGCAGAATTTGGCACGTCCACTTTAAAACTCCAGTAACTCTTTATCATAAGCAAGGAAGCAACTAAAACGTGTTTATAGGAAGTCCCCGGTGTTGCAGGCTCTGCGTGCTTCCTTCACAGAATGCTTTGCAAATCTTTACTTATGGGCAAACTTTTAAAATATACCCTTCTGTGAGTACTTTGATTCAAATTATTTTTACCTTTGTGCAGATATTCACAAATGTCTCCACCACCTGACAGGTAGGAAATCCACTTATGGATATGTGTCCAGGAGGCCACCACCGTGTTGTGCTTCAGCTGGACCCCATACCGGAGCGGGCCCGTGATCATCTTCCCATGACAGTGCCACCCCAAGGAGACGTAGGTGGAATCACATTCATATAAGCTTAATGGTTGCTCTGGATTTGATAAATTCAGGCCCAGGCAACCGCTGCCTCCTATGTTGTAGAGGTGGTGGTTCGAGACCCATCTCCACAACATGTACTTGTCTGGTTGCTCGCAGCTCTGCAGGGTCAGTCCAGATGTACCAGCTTGAATGCATTTCTTGAGACTCTCACTTTGGATAATAAATATTCCTTTACCTGAAACAGAAAAAATAAGACACGAGGCAAGACATTTTCATACATAATTAACTAGTGTTGGGAGGTTCTGGGTGTGTATGTCTAAGCGGTGATATGTCACAGGTTCCAGTCATTTCTAATAAATCTGGAATTGATGGGGAGGGTCCACCTGAAGGGCTTGATTCACACAAAACAGAAGAGTTTGGGGGAAGCATGAAAGAACTTCCTGGAGCGAAGGGAGACCTCTGATTAAGATCCTGTTGACCAAACAGGAACAAAGGCCACTTGCTACTCCACTGGGGTCCAGTCCTCACAGAGAAGGCACTGTCCACGACTGGATGGAGAGCTAAGATGGGCAGTAACACATTCTGTGCTATTAGACAAATATTGTGCTGTAACACAATAAAGCGTTGGTGCTGTGCCTCTGAGCTCTCCCCCACCTGGAGCAAGAAGAGATTTGGGGGAGTTTCCGGTTGAAAAGCTGGCGGGACCCAGCCAGGGAATACGCCTTCGCCACCTGCCTGCCACCTGACTTTATCTCGAGTTCCAATTAGACACAAGTAGGAAATTGTTTTCACGGGGATTTCGAAGATGGAAATCGTATGTCATTTCTTCGGTCTAAGCACAGAGTGTACTTAGTAAGAACTTCCTAGGTGCTTGATGCTGATTAAACATGCTGCCAGTTGCTGCTTAGGCCTCTGGTTCCTGAGGTTGGCTCAGGGTGTCTGCTCAGGTCCAGGGGCTCTTTTGTTCAGGGTGAAGACAGCTGGCTGTGAGGCTTCCACAGTGGAAGCTCGACTCTCTCACATGGTTTACTTCCTGTCTCTTCTGCAGAACTCTGGAGAGACATTCACAGGTTCCACTAACATGGCCAGGATTTGGGGCCGGTTGTGTCACGTGGCCGGGGTAGAACAGGAACAGGGACAGGCAGAGAACTGGAATCATGCAGGACGAGCCTCTATGTGCGAGGGAACAATGCTTCATTTTGGTAAAGGTTCTTTTTATTTTTCCAAAATTAATCAGGCCAAGGAGAATTGATTTACAGTAACCATGATCACTTACACACTATTTAAAAATACTGTTACTGTATTAATGGAAGGTACACTTCATTTATAATTATAATTGGTATTCTTTCTTACAGTCACACATTTGAGGTGTTGGCTTGGTTGTCAGAGAATTGCTTTGATCACCATCCATCAAAGCAAAAGAGAAGGGGTTAGGGTGGGGAAAATGAATGGTTTTAGGGAGATTTCATTTAGATCAGGAAATTTGTTTTCCTAATGAAGGCCATGTCTGGATGGTTATTAGTAATACTCATTCAAAATCAAATTCACCTCTTGCCAATGCAATATGGACTCTGATAATTAACCTTCTCTCCAACTCTCCGTTTCACCTTTTCATGCCTGGGTAGAATGTTAACCTTAATTTCTGTTGTAACCTACTAATTACTTTGTAGCTAGCCCCAGAGTTCCATCAATTTTTTTTATTGAAGGATAATTATTTTGCTATAACAGGACTGTATTCATCTTCTCCCTATATGATGGACATGTTCCAACCTATCCATCTCTACAACTTACTGACTTGGGCCTCAGTTTTACACCTAAGATAGGTGTGTAGACCACCTGGATAGTGGTTGAGAGCCCTGGAATCAGGCAGACTGTGCGACTGTAGGCAGACTGTTTGATCTCTGAGAGCCCTGTCTTTCCTTTTTGATCTGGGAAGATGTATGATATTGAACTCATAGGGATGTTAAGGATATTATATTAAACAACCCATGCAAAACACACCAGTCACTACCATGCAACTGGGAAGACCTCAGTAAATGTGAGTGGTTATCATTGTTATTCCTCTGACTTCCTGATTCGTGGTCTACAGATCCAGCTGTAGATCTGGTTGAATGCTAAGCTGAGCATCCCTCAAAAACTTCTCCCATGTTTATTTAGCACAGAAGCTCTTCTTTATTTTACTTTCTGCAGGAAACAATGGGTGCAGAGTTTTTAAAATCAAGCCTGAGACATTTACTATGAGTCACCTTGCATAAAAAAAGTACTCTTCAGGCTCGGTGCCTGTGGCTCAGCAGGCTAAGGCACCAGCCACGTACACCTGAGCTGGTGGGTTTGAATCCAGCCCGGGCCCACCAAACAACAATGGCGGCTGCAACCAAAAAATGGCCAGGCGTTGTGGCAGGAGCCTGTAGTCCCAGCTACTTGGGAGGCAGAGGCAGGAGACTTGCTTGAGCCCAGGAATTGGAGGTTGCTGTGAGCTGTGATGTCATGGCACTCTATCCAGGGTGACAGCTTGAGGCTCTGTCTCAAAAAAAAAACAAACAAAAACAACAAAAAAGTACTCTTCAAACAACCAGATAACAAAATCCTTCTCATGTGTTCAAATACATGTGCAATAATGAATTAAAGTCTTCACCTTTTGCTCTTCTACATTGCCTACTTGTAAAGTCCATTGACAAGCAGCGTGTGGATAGGGGAATGAGTGAATAAGTGAACATGGAAATGATACATCTCAAATTTAGGGTGAATAAGTAATGTTTTTCTAACTTATTAAGTGTTAAGAGGAAAGCAGAATTCTGTAGTCACACCAGTGATTATAAAAATACCGTTCCAAAGCAGAAGATATTAGACACAGCTAATGCTGCTTAATTTGGGGGATGCAATTACATTTCTGTTGGCTACCTTTAGGATGTAGCTTTGGAAGGTTCTCCAGAATGTGCCATAGAAAAGTAGTTGGCTCACCAAGAACAATAAACAGGATACTCCTAAATATATTAAGCTAAAAAATGACCCAAGCCCATTTTTGCATTAAGTTATAATAGAATCTTATCCCAGCACTGTTAATCTCCATTAATTCACTGAAGAGAAAACAATTGTTTTCAAATAGACTCTGAGGAGACTTAATGTAGGTATCAATATTCTTATTGTTATTATATGCACATAATGTCTCTAATGAAACTATAATGTGAAAATAAGCCACCAATCTTTAGTGTGTATAGTTGTTGGATTTCAAAAGAGATGAAAATCAAATGTGGGAGGAATCAAGATTGATTATATATGTCAAGGACATCAGTTCTGCTTGAACACTGATTAAGTGATTAATGAAGTACCGCCAGAATTACTAAATCTCTTTGCAGAAAAATGTTATTATACCTCCCTTCATAATTATAAGTTTAGGAGGAGAAAAAGGACTGATTTACTAGAACTAAGTTAAGCTAATTTCCATTCTTAAAAAAAAAAATAAAGCACGGAAGAGCGTGTTTCTGCTCTATACTTCTGAGTTCCTTTTAGGAGAAGGTCAGTTCAGACCCACTCAGACCTCATGAGATAAAACATACCCTTCTAAAGAGTGGGAGGAACGTGTCGCCTGACTGACTACTGGACTCAAGTTTAGGGCATTTCTTCCATGACTGAAAATGCAGCATTCATTCCTTCATTCATTCAACAAGCATTCATTGGGAACCAGCTATGTGGTAGGCATTACCACATTACTTATAATGTGTTAAAGATAGAGGAATTATTTGCCTACATAGTCCTTTGAAACTATATCTATTTGTTCTGGAATCATGGCAATTTTCCCAGCTAATGAAATAAAGGGAGTTCTATCAGTTCCAAAAAAAGGAAAATACAATTGCATTTAAAATAAGCCCTTAAAAACACAATATCACACACAAGAAAAAGAAAACAGAGCAAATTTATGACACTTGATGGGATCCTTAACTGCTGTTGCATGTGAGGTGAACAGAATTTTCCAGGGTCATCAGACTTTCTGGGTGGGGAGTGTATGTGCACACATGTGCTTGCCATTTCCTGGGAAGGACAAAGTAGGACAGCACTGGGAGGAATATGGGTGTGTAGAGGAGACTAACTTTACTCATAAACATAGGGCTGCGAAGCTCAGAGTCAAATGGGACTGTAAAGATGATGTAATTAATTTCTGTTTCCAAATCCATTTTGTTTTAGGATAGAAGGTTTATACCCACATAGTCAGCGAGGACCACATTGAGCCTAGGTGTAGCTTTATTTGCATACATTCATTTATAACCTAGAGAGAAGAAAATGAACTACTACAGATTGTTGCTAAACATTTTCAAATTAGAGACTTGAAATTTCAAGCAACAAACATTTCCTGAATACCCAGTAAGGCTGAAGTTGGAAATTCTGCAGAGAGAAGGATGTATAGCCACAGTGCTTGTCTTTAAGGAACTTGTGTTCTTGCTGTGAATCACTGAAATGTGAAGAAATGTAATAATCATCAATGCCAAAATATATTTGACTTACGAGATACAACAGAGTGGAAGTTGGGGGTGGAAGGGGTCACTTTGGCCAAAAAGACCAGAGAAATCAACCAACATTCTCCTTCCTCTGCCACCTGACATTTTCCTTGTAGAAACATTTATCAGGAACCTACTATTTGTAGCAATGGGGATATATTGGATGCCAGTCCTCATCAAAGAGAGTCCGGGATCATGGAGGAGGGGTGTACAGAGCAGAGGCTATCACTCAAACTCAAAGATGATGTAAATGATCATCTGTGACTAGGCTGTGAACAGCCTAGTTATACACAACGTTTTAATGACAGTAGAATATGAAGCTGGAAAGAGGTGGTTTGGGGTTATTTTATAGAGAACTTGAATTTTATTCAAAAAATTCCATATTATTCTTTGGATAAAAGGGATCCTTAGGAACTAGAGAAGACGTGACAATACTGTGGTATAAAAGATGAATTGGGCAGGGAAATTGCTCAACAAAGTCATTTACCAGATGTCCAACATGCACTCAGCAACGTTTTAGGTGCTGAGACAAATGAAGACAAATAACAAAGCTCCTGCCCTGGAAGTTCTGACTTCGGTGGGGATGGGACAGGATGTGACTGAATGAAGACCAGCCTGGAGACACCTGCTGTGCTCCAGGGGCGGAGACTAAAGGCGTCAGTTCAGGGATGACGCAACGGGAAAAAGGAAATGGTCAGAACTAGACTCTAGTCAATAGAGAGAAATCTCAAAGGGTGGACAAATGACAGGATTAGGTGACCCATGGAACGTGAGGAATCTGGAAAAGGTAGTTGCAATGCCTGGTTCTCTGGCTTCAGGTATTCAAATGGCTGTCAGATGCCTACTAATCCAACTTTGCCAGGAGTTGGGAGTCTTAAACCTGGAAGCACACATAGGAAGTTCCTCTTGACCACCCTCCAGTTGGCTTTCAGCACCCCTTCTGGTCACCTCTACCTATCTTCCGGTGCTCCCTTTTAGACAGCTGTTTTCTTAGAACTGGCTGAGTAAAAGTTTGAAGTGTTACACGAATAAGGTAAGGCTTGAGCTGTAAAACCTTGCTGAAGTTTCTGCATTTTTAACAAAAAATACTTGAAACAAATAATAAACAATTCCTAAGGAAATACTCTTTGTACAGTGGCACTTTAAGGAAGCAAAGGACTTTCGGGTATTCAATAAATTGCATCATGACTATGTCACCTGATCCAGCTACACACATAAAGCTGGCCTCTGTTAAGGGAACTGGAAGGAAAAGTTCAAGTGCATGGTTCACATCAAGTGCAATGTTTAGGAAGCCACAGCTTGCAAACTGCAATCCACTCTCTTATTCCAGTCCCCTGGGTTTGAAATCTCTTCCACAACATCCACCCACACAGCGAGGGCTGGGCTCACGTGCTTCCTGTCCTGCAGCGTCTCTTGAATCTGTCCATTTTCTTGCTGCCCTGACAGTATTTCAGTTTAAGCTGGTCCACGGTCCAGAAGGAAGAGAGAAGGGAGGGCATCTCTGCTCTGTAACCAATCTGAAAGTGAGCAGCTTCTCTCCTGAGATGTATCGACCTTTTGCAGTTCCACAAATTTGGGTTTATCTATGTCTAGCTTGTCTGGCAAACAATGAATTCAGAGCTGATTGCATTCCTAAGATTACTCTGTTGCAGGCAGGGATATTGTAAGCTGCTGAATCAAGTCCCGTTCATGGCTGAGTGATGCGGTAAATCTGGATTCTGAATATAACTTTCCAAACCAATAAGTGAGGAATTTCCCAAGCTTGCAGCAAGCAGCTTGTGCGTAGTTCTTGAAAGAACAGATCCACAGAGCAAAATGAAAAATACACCATCCCTTTCTACTCCTCTCTGCATGAAAATGTGCATTTTACCTCGAATTGTCTGAGCTTTAGTGTGCCTCAATGATCTGAAACCTTCTGGTCCCTGTGAATTGCCTTCTGTTAATCAATCAAAAAGTTACCTAAGTGTATTTTTAAAAAGCTCAGCCTGTCTCACAACATCCTTCTCTTTCCCTGCCCTGGCATTGTCCTTGACTGAGCCTTCTTTATTCCCCTGCAGCTTCTGCACCTGGATAATTGCCACCTCCACAGGCCCGGGGGACCCCTCTTGCTAAATCTTTTTATGCGTTCTCTTCCCCTTTCTCTCTAATCTCCCCAAATCGCTGCTCCAAGTTCCACAAGGCACACAATACTCTTTCTCACGTGTGGGAAAAATGAAACCCAGCTTAATCAACTCCACCAGCTGCAGTTTTATGCAGCTTCAAACTGCTGTTACCAATCCCTGAGCCAAGAGGAATAATAACCCTTCCTGACAGTCCTTGCCGTCCCCTGCCCCCTGTCCCCTCCTTGCTACCCCCCTTCATTTCAGCAAGCTGACTATTGCAGAAAATCTTATATCTTCCCAAGGTTCTCTGCTCTATTTCTGTGTTTCACCAGTAAAATTTTTAAACCGAGTTGAGAGTATGTTTCTTCCTTTTAGCTTTTAGTCTGTTCCCCCATCATTTTGCTTTTATTTAACTGGGAAGTACCTCACAGACATTGCTGGTGTAAAAAACATTACTCACAGTGGCTGTTACTATCTTCTAGACTGTGTGGAAAATATGCCATCTCAGTCACCAGGGAGCCTCGTCACAAAGAGCAAGTTATGGCATGACATGATGAGACAGAACATTGCTAAATTTCCCTTACAGATGCCTGCATATTAAGGCCTTGGTGGAAATGACTCATAGACTGGGTCCCCCAAACAAAAACAGAACACAACTCTACCATCAACCAAAACAATTCTGGCAATGATGTGACATTACTGAACGCAAAAGTGTTGACATTGAACTATCCCTCTCAACTGCTTTGAGAATATGCCCTTCTAAAAAAGAATTACATCTACTAAAGTGCAAGGTAGAAATTTTTAAAAAACCAAAAATAAGTTTTAATGGTAGACATATTGTTAGTCCCTATAGTAGTTTGCTAGGCTACAACAAAATACCACAAACTGAGTAGCTTAAATGATAGACATTTATTTTCTCACAGTTCCGGAGGCTGGAAGTGTGAGACCAAACATGGCAAGGCTGGTTGCTTCTGAGGCCGTGAGGGACGGTGGGTGCCAGGCCTCTCTCCTTGGCTTCTAGACAGCCGTCTTCTCCCTGTGTCTCTTCACATATTCTTGCTATGCATATTTCTATGTCAAAATTTCCCTTCTTATGAGCACATCAGCCATAATAAGGCAGTGCTACCCTAATCATCTCCTTTTAATTTGTTTAATTCTGTAAAGATCCTCATCTCCAAAGGTCTCATCTGGAGATGTTGGGGATTAGGTCTTCAGCATAGGAATTTACTGGGGTTTGTGGGGGACACAATTTGACCTACAATAACAATCCCCATCCTTCTTATTTAGGCTGGCTACATAATTTGCAGGGTCTAGGTATAATGAATAGGTATGGCCCTGGCTAGAGACAGGTAAGTCAAATCAATCTCCCCTTCCCATGGGCTCCCAAGGGATTGCAAAGTCTGGGCCATAACACATAGAGAGCATACCTGGTCCCCGGATTGGGGACAGGTGATATAGGGTCCCAATCAGTCTTCACAGAAGGTGCAGTGGTGCTGCCAGCACTCCCTTCCATGTCCTAAGACACCCCAGGCTTCTAGCCCCTCAACCCCAGTTGTCTGTGAGGCAAAAGATAACAGTTATTGTGGGGCAGGTGTGAGGTGGGGGCACCTGAGAACCAGCTCTGGAAGGTGAGGAAGGGACAGGTGGAACTGAATTTGAACTGAGGCTCCAAGCCCTGCCTGGTGCTCCACTGTCCCATCATGTACAACCCCCAAATTCACAGATTAAAACTTTTAAGAATATCAAGATTCCAAACTGCAAAGCATTAAGCTCTAAGTGGAAGGCCCTTCTGAGCTTGGGGCCCTGTGCAACTGCGCTGGTTACATGACCATGAACTTGGGGCCCTGTGCAACTGCGCTGGTTACATGACCATGAACTTGGGGCTCTGTGCAACTGTGGTGGTTACGTGCTCATGAACTTGGTGTCCTGTGCAACTGTGCTGGTTACATGGCCATGAGCTTGGGGCCCTATGCAACTGTGCTAGCTACATGCCCATGAAGCCCTCCCTGTTTGTGAACAACGTTGACACTGAGGAAAAGAAACCTTAGCACATGACAGAGCACTTCTCTTAGGGTAGAACTGCTTGAAGCTAGAAAAGTCCCTGCCTTGGTTTCCCTGTCTGAAAAATGAATGTTAATACCTATACTAGCCTCATAAGATTACCTGATAAGATTTACCTCAGTCATGATGATCACTTAATAAATGTTAATAAAGGTAAAAACAGATCTTAACTTTGAGCATGCGTGGTGCCAAAGAGCAGCAAAATAAGACAATATTTACAGTTAATATAATTACTTTAAATTTCCTGTTTACATTTTCATAAGTGAAAAGAAAGGTTCTCAAGAGCAGAATGCCAAAAGAAATGCCAGAAATAGTATGACTTTTTTATTGGCAGATTTCTTTGGCGCTACAGTAGTCTGGAAAGTATCATAAATTAAAAGTCACGTGACCATATGCGAAACCAGAAATCTCTTTTCTTTTTAGCTTAGCTCTGTGTCACGGAACCCAAGTTGAGAAATTCTAATCATAATTTTCCATTTTGCTTGAGTAGTTTTATAACACATTTTTCCCTGAATGACTTAGTCTAGGACTTATAAGGTGCTCTTTTGTTTCTTTGATGAACAATAATATTTCTTTTCACTTTGATCAATTCATAATATAATTTATGTTCCTAGCTATGCATTGGAATATCTCCTAAAAGGCTTTCAAGGATGATTTCTAAAAGAAAATGGAGGGAAGGGTCTATAAATGCCTCGAGTATATTATTTTGATAGATTGTATGAGGATTTGCCACAATAAGAACGAGTTCAGAAGAGACAACACAAATCATTTCAGAAAACCTGATACAAAAAAGTGAATTGTGAGGTTAAGGAGGGGAGCTGAGGGGACAACTGAGCTCTGTGGCTTGACCTTTCCTGTCCTGGGCTTGGAACTGCGCTGTGTAGTATCACAACAGGAAAGGAGGTTAGAGGCTTAATGAGAAAGAGTGAAAAGGACCCAGAAAAGTGAAAATCTGTACTGCCTTGCAGAGGCTTGCAAAGAAAGGAGCCAATCAGAGCAGACAGGATGAGAAAAGTATGACGTGGGGGAAATGCTGAGGATGACGGCCTGCGATGGGGGATGGAGCCAGAACGTCTGGAATCATTTGTGGTTAGCTGATCTGCTAACTGATCATGCTTTTCTTAAATTCCAAATCTCCAGATGGGGAGAAAGGCCCATTGCCTGGAACAGTAAACAAAATAATAGCTTTGGACATTTCTGCTTTATGAAAATATCCACTGCCCCCTGCGGAAGGAGAAGTCTGGAAAGGGAGGAGCTGCAGAGAGCAAGAGGCTGGCCTCTCCTTCCCCTGCTGAAAATCAAATCACGTGCTCCTGTCATGCAGCAGCATAGAATGAACTATGCCCAGGGCTCTCACGCCGACCAGGGGTCCTTTGCATTAGAGCTGAGCGCCTGGTTCAAATCCCCATGCTATTAGTAGAAGCAAATTACATAACATTTCTCCATCAGCAAAAGAAGGCTATGTATTGATATGGCCTGCATCGTCGTGAAGAGGGCTATGTGTGTTAATGTATGTAGAACAGCATGGAGTAACCACTGCCCAAAATGTTGGAAAACATTGGGAGCAGTAGAGATGGCATTTTGACTTTTGTATTAGAAAGGGAAGCTACAGGGCAATCTCAGAGCCACTCCTCCTGACTGTGGCCTCCAGGGGGTGGTTCTCCTCACCCTCTTTTAGAACCTCTCCCAGGTGACACTTTCCACTCCCTTCCTTGTCACTGCGGCTCATGATAGTGGGCCACATTAACCATGGCTTTGCTACTGGCAGGCTCCCTGCTAGCCTCCACACTCCACAGCCTTTAACTTTCACACCCATGTCCAACACCCTGGCTGTGCCCTTCTCCACTGTGGACACTTCGTGGTCGTAAAAATCAATTTAGTGCGTCATGACCAGCATGACAAAACAAAATAGAATGGAACACAGTGGAAATGTAGCAGCAAGTCGCATTAGATAAGGTATTTTTAAATGAAACTATGTTTCAGTTATATGTAAATGGGCATCTGCGCTGTGGGTTGTGATATAAAATGCCCCTCTTTCTTTTCTTTTCTTTCTTGTTTGTGTGTGAGATGGGGTCTTGCTTTGTGGCCTGGGCAAAGGTACAGTAGCATCATCACAGTTCCCTGTCATCTCAAATTCCTGGTCTCAAGCAATCCTCCTGCCTCAGCCTCCCAGAGTGCTAGGATTACAGGGTTGAGTTACTCAGACTAAAATGTAGTTGTTTTTCGTGGCTCTGACACGAAAGAGTCGAATACTAAATTCTTTACTAGCTACTTCTTAGCTCTATCTCTACTCTGGACATTTGGTTCCTCAACCTCCTCTACTGCAAGGACCTTCCTTCTGCTTCTTCTCTATTCCAGTGGCCACTCCTACAGCCACATCTTAGATCTGGTCATTACCAACAATGAATCTATCTCCAAAACTTCGGCGTTTCATTACTATTACCCCTCCTTTTCCGCAACTTCTCCGATATCCTACTTTTCACTAGGTCTATTTTTTAATTTTCTTCTTTTTAAATCCTATTTCTTGAATCCAAACATTTTCTTTCTCGTTCTTCCCATCGGGATGGACTGAGCTCAACTTTAATCCTCCAAATGCTGCCCTCCAGAATTACCCTCTTTAAGTCTCAGACTGACCATGACATTTCTAAACTGGATCCCTTTTTCCAAACCCATAAGGCCCTTCTCAGCAACAACCAATTTACTCAATCAGACTTGTTTCTAGAAGCAGAGGGCCCCTAACCAAACTCTTCACCTCCTCATCTCTCCCATGCTTCCCACTACGAATGTGTCACAGCTTCTCTTCCTGCATGTGACCCTGCGTGTGCCCATGCTCTGGAGGTCTACCCCAGTTGCAGCCCCTAACGAGGCAGCACCCCTGTGCACTCCTCGTGTTCCCCATCATGGCTGATTAGTCAAGGGAAGACCTTTGATTCAAGGACAGAGCACAAGGACTAGCCAGCATGATGTGAAGCGTGAACCAGACTCCTGTCCTAGGAGATTAAGACACTTGCCAGGAAGCTGTGGGAGCTACACATGAAAGGTCCTACAAGTGGAAGCAGAAGAAACCAGTCAACAGGAAGGAGAGCCAGGCAGGGCCCCACGCAGCTCCGGTGAGAGAAACAGACAGTAGCTGCCTGCTTACAGTGCCAGTTCCTGTTCCCAGGAGGCCTGGCTGAGCAGGAGAACCTGTCTTTGGGTATCCTTCACATCCTGGGACCATTATAACCAGCTCTGCATTTGCCTGGGCAACCTCTAACAGCCTCTTCCCTGCATTTGAAAGAGCCCAGATGGGAACTGCAGCTTGCAGAACTTCTACTGTTGTCCAAGGTCATTCTATGCCTTTGCATATTAACTGTGCCTTCTCTGGAAGACTCAACCTCCTTTTACTTTTTCCTATATGGCAACTACCTACTTAACCTCCAGCAAAACAGATGCCCTTTTGTGAGTCCCTAGCTGCCCTGGCCAGTGCCTCTTCTGCATGCCTCTAGTGCTTAGCTCATTCCTTGTTATCAAGACGCCTCCTGCACTCTTTTGTCATTGTTTGCATTTCTGTACCTGTCTCTGGACTCTGAGCTTCTTAGGGACATGGTCACATCCTGCTCCTGTTTTTATCTCCTCAATCTTGGGGCGAGTAGCAGACTCTGTCGGTTCCTACTCACACCCCCTCACCTGGAGCTTACTCACTTGCAGACAGTTCCCGAGCACTCCGACTCACTTTCTGTGTCTCTCAGCCCGACAGCGTTTCAGGCAGTCCAGAAGCACCGGGGGATGAATGCCCAGGAGAGTCCCTCATTTAATGAGAGGCAGGACCTGGTGGTAACACCTCAGCTCCCTGCCCCTCGGTAGGTCCACTGAGGACAGCCCTCCGTGAAACTGAGCCCCAGCTGCCCGTGGTAGCTTTCTTCCCATCCCTGCCGCACTTCTCCACTTCCTTGCTGTGCTTTCTAGAATCACTCCCTAAACTGACTACTTGCACCCCAATATATACATGTCTCTAGGACTGCTTTTGGATGAGCCCAAACTAAGCAAGATAAAGCTCATAGTACTTGACAAATAACGAACGAACAACAAAGGCGTCCAGCCCCTCACCCGCTCTCCATTGGTACCGAAGGTCAAGAGCTGCCACCTACTTACTCCCTTTCACTCTCTTCTCTCCAGATGGGACCCCACGGTCAAGCACATTGACCTCACGCTCATCAGCACCCTCACTTCCCTTTGTCCCTGATTATTCAGAAGAGCCAGGCCCTGACAGTTCCCAAGGATGATACAGCTTTGGCCACTCTCCGCTCCCGTCTCTGGGAAAAGAAGCAGTGCAGGAAGAAACACGTCTACTACGGGGTGTGTGTGTGTGGCATTTCACAGACATGGCTTTTAGCTACAAGGTAGCTTCAAGCCCCTTTCATATATCTCCAGTTCATTTCTTTAGTGAAGACTATATCCACCTTTCCCCAGGATGCTCTATCTCCTCCCTCGTCCTCCCCCTGCCTTCCTAGTACCTGGAGTACTTGAGTGAGTGATGTTATCATGTATGGTCATTTATTAGAAGAGGAACTCAGATTCTGAATTAGGGAAAACAAACTGCAATGAGGCCCATTGGTAGAGCAAGCTAGAGGTAGGGGGCGGGATTCAGACCTTCTAAGCACAGCACTGTGAATGGGACAGTAAATAATGGTTACAGGGAGCCAACCTGCCAAAATGGTCTGGATTGACCAGGGGAAGAGGATGCTGTGGCAATAGGGCAACACAGGGACATGCTTGGATAAGTATTATTATTAGCTCCATTTTTACAGATGAGGAAACTGGGGCACTGAGAGGTTAAGTAACTTGCCCAGGGTCACACAACTGGTAAATGTCATAGTCAAGATTCATACTCAGACAGTCTGGCTCTAAAGCCCATGAACTTGACCACTGTATCTCCTGATTTGTGAATACGATATTATTGACAAATGATTGAAAAGTCAGTACAATACAATCTGCCATCTGCCTCCCAATGCTGGTACGGTTATAGCAGATCTATTAATGATATATATAAAATAATACACATCAAACAATTCAGATGAAAGATACCATATATTTAGTCTAAAGTGCATTATTATATGTCCAATCTTAGTGGATAGGAAATGAAAAATAGTTATTGCATTGATAGTTATTGTATTTTTCTCCCAGTTTCTCTGTGGATATTAATCATGGCTAAATGTGAGTCAGTGCGGGACAGTGAACTCAGCAGTAAACTGAGGGACCCTGAAGCATGGCTAACTACAAAGTGGCTGTGCCTCAGCTTCCACATCTGGGGAATGGGTGATTTCGATAGACAGGGTCATGAGTCCTTTTGAACACTAAGATTTTGTTTTACCATCTTTGAATAGACAAGAAAAACTTGATTTCAAACGTGTCCAGGTTATACTTTAAATTCCATTGAGGTGGGTGACTGAAGTCAGGGGAGGGGAGGCTGCGTGAGGATTGGGGTACATTATCTCTGTCCCCTTTAGAACATCAGTGGCAGTGTATTCACATCTGAAACATCTCTATGCCAACTGTCCACCCCTTCAAATTTGCAAACCGCACCTAGAGCCTACAAGAGGTAACAGATGGTTCTAATTTCAGAGCGTCCTTGACTAAAAAGAAGGCCCCTGATGAGGAACTATCTCAGGCCTGGATAGAAGGGATCCAAGCCTGATAGAAGGGATCAGCCTGTGGCTCAGAGGATCACCAGCACACACTCTGCGTGGCCCAGCCCAGCTCCTGTCCTTCCGCCAGCAGCCCTGTTCTACCACCTAGTGCCCTGGCAGAACCCACATTTCGAAACGTGAAAGAATAACCACATGGACCGCACCAAGGCCAAATGTGCATTCGTCAAAGCAATGTTCGCTGAGCAGACCAGAAAGGTAACAGCATCTCAGACCTTTGCACAAGAATGGTCTTGTTCCACCGTCCCTAATAAAGCCCCCAGGGAGTGCTGGGAAAGGCAGTCCAGAAAAGACTATTTCAAAAATGTATACACATCATGTTGAGGAGGAAAAACAGGAACGCAGGTATTGATCACACTTTGTTTTACCCCTTCTCTCCCAGCTTATCCCAAAAGGCGGAGAGTGAGGCTGTTGGACGGCTCCCTCTCCTTGATTGAACTGCCCTGCTCCCCTCCCACGCCCCACGCGCACCCGGACTTTTGCTCCTGGACGTGGGCTCCTCTGCCCGAGCAGCGACCCATGCCCGAATGGGGGCCCCTGCGACTCGCTTCAGGTCTGTCTGCATGGCCTCTGAGTCTTACTGAGTCCAGGAGCACCCAATGAATGTTTGCTGAATTGACCCGTTTGCACACCTGTGCGCTTCAGGGCGTAACTCAATTCTTCGTGGCCGGTGAGTACTACCCACACCATTTTTCTGCTGAGAGAAACTAAGGAGCCAAGTGGGTCACTTTGTCCAGCTCACACAGCTCACCCGGGCCACAGGGGCTCCTGTCCCTCCGCTTTCTCACCAGGTCTCAGAGATGTTAGGGAAGTCCCCCGAGGGCGGCCGGCCACTCCGCAGGCGGCGGCGCACTGGCTTCGGAAGGGGACGCAGTGAGCCATCTTGGGGCCGTCATTTACCCGAGACGGGATCCTCCCAAAGAAACAACTCTCTGAAAGTTTCCATTTTGAAGCTTTGCCCCTCCTATACCGGTCTTTTGCGGGTAGCCGGAGAACGTCCAGAGCCGAGCCGAGCTGCCCCGAAACCGAGCCCCGCCCCTCGCCGCGCCCCCGAAGCGGCGCGAGGATGAGCGGCTGCGGGTGCGGGCGCAGGGCCCGGAGAACCGGGGGCCGGGCTGGGGACCCCCGGCCGCTGCGCACACCCCGCCGCTCCGGCCAGCCTCTGCGTTTGCCCCTGGCGTCCCTCCCTCGACCTCTCCCTCGATCACCCCCCTCCCAACTACCCCTACCGTACAGATATGGTCCCGCAGCCCTGGGGACACTCACCCTGCCACTCGAGGGCCCACTCGGGGGTGGGCGTCGCCCCCGCGCCCTTGGCGCAGCCCCGCGGCGCCCCCAGCAGCAGCAGCAGCGGCGGCAGCAGCGACCGCAGCAGCATCGCTAACCACTGGACTCGCTGGGCTCCCCTGGTCGCGCCCGAGGGGACCAGAGCGGCGCTCAGAGCACCCGGCCCTGGGGCGCGGGAGGCGGGACTCTGGCCTCCTCCGCGCTCCACCCCTCCCGGGGACTCGCCGCCCCTGTCCCCCAAGACCTAGCTCGTCACCCCTACAGTGAACAGGCACTCGGGGCTCGGGCTGGGAGATGGCAAAGTCCTGGAGGTTTTCCCCGCCCCGGCACTCCAGTGTGGGGAAGGAGGAGGAAGAGAGGGTGGACCGTCTGCCCATCCCAGAAATTCCTGCCTTTGGGGTGGGGAGAGGAGGGGTGCGGCTGTCGGGGGACGCTTCTTGCTCCTCCCGCTTGCAGCCCTGCTCCCAGCTCGGCTCTCCCCGTCCTGGTGAAGGCTGAAGGGTGTTAGAGCAGAGCTGCGAGTTGAGAACCTCCTCGGGACAGGAAGTCTGACATCTGGGGTTTGCAAACCACCAGGATTCCAGTAAACACCGCGGATTTGGCCCCAGTCTGTTTAGAGTAAACCGAGCCGCTCCGGGAACTGGCACTGGGCAGCTCGCCAGCCTCCTCTGGCCTGTGGAGCGCTGGAGACCCCTGGAGGGCCATGCTTTGGTCTCCACCCTCCTTGCTCCCCACTAACCCTAAGGTTCTTCTATTGTTGATCTCCTTTAAAAAAGGAAAATCTCCCCCATTATCTCCTTTGATTCCTCATACCCTGCAAAATAGCCTGGGCCACTATAGTCCCACTTTACAGCTCAGAAAACCCGCCCTACAAGACCGAAGTGATTTGAGCCAGGCTACTCCTTACTCCTTAATCAAGCAAAAACTACTCCCTAATCTAGGAACCAGGAAAACACTGATTAGAATTAGTCCTTCAATGGAAGCATTCTGAGAACAGGTTAATATAAGACCTTTCCTAAACAGGACCTTGATGTTAGTCATTGAAATACGAGAAGAGGGAAAAAAGCAATAGGGAACTTAACAACAACAAAAAAGAAAGATGGTGGAAACTTAGAGGACTCCGTCTTTCACAGCAACTTCTTAGCCAATCCCAAACCAACCTTTCCAGGCAACACTGTTTTAGCCTTGTCCTCCAGAAAGAAGAGCCTGGGAAGGGATGCCCAGCAAGGAGCCAGGCTGAAGGTCAGAGCGAAGTGGAGAAGGGAAAGTGATTGCCTTGGCCACTGCCGTAGCACTGGGCGCTCAGTCCTGCAGGAGGAGGCTCATTTATCCACAGACCCAGCATCCCTGTTGGTTAGGGAAATCCTAGGGTCATTAACTCTGCCGGCTTCTCCTGCCTGGTGGTGAGCTGCAGGCATGAGGCCAGGCCTTGCATCAGAGGAGCCCTGGGGCTACGAGTGGCAGGCGCATGGCGTGGCAAAAGGTGAAGCACTGTCAGTTTGCTCCCACCCCCTGGTGGGAGGGCACAGGGGAGTCGCTGGGAGAAGCCTGCTGCAGGGGGCGCTGGAGTGAGAGGTTCCAATGAGTGTATTTAATCCTGATGTGTTGAAATGCAGAAAAGTCTGTTCGGCCTGGCAGACTGCAGGTACAGAGACCAGTGAGACAATGTATCCTTCCCTCCTGTGGCCTCAGAACTACATTACTTTGGGAATATCCCCAAAGTCCAGGATTCAGCCCTACCTGAATGGGCTGGTTTCCCTTGTGGCTGGCAAGTGTAATCCATGAGGCATAATTAAGTCCTAAAGTATGACAGTGCTGTTAACCCCTGGTGAGGTGTGGGACAGTGAGATTAAAGGGGAAAGAGACCCAGAGGGGCAGGAGTGGCCACGAAGGAGGAGGATTTCAGTTTGGGATATGCTGAAAGGCTTAGGGGATATCCAGGTGGAGATATCCAGGGGGCGGTTACATATATGGGTATCAAATGGGCTGGGAGCATATATGTGCAAGTTATCTGTCACTGCTAATAAAAGCCATGGGATTACATGTAATTACCCGAGAGTTGTAGTTGAGAAGGAAGAGGAGAGGCTTGAAAAGAATCGTTAAGGAACAACATATAAGAAGGGACAGTGAGCTATAGAAGCACCGCGAGACGGAATGGGGTGCAGGAAAGGCGGGTAAGGAGTGTGGTGTTCTGGAAGCTAGGGGAAGAGTATTTCAAAGTGAGAACAATCAACAGCTTCGTATGCTCTGAAGAGGTTGCAGGACTTAAGGACAAGAATGTGCAGTGCGGGCGGCACCTGTGGCTCAAAGGAGTAGGGCGCTGGCCC
>CAUYON010036904.1:0-15968 GCA_963573935.1 Arctocebus calabarensis
AAGAAGAAGACGCGCCCCCACCCCACCCCAACTCTATTAAAAATAGAAAAAAAAAGAAAAGAAAAGAAACAACAGGGCATTGTGTCGGGAGCCTAAAGTCACAGCTACTTGGGAGGCTAAGGAAAAGGATTGCTTGAGGCCGAGAGTTTGAGGTTGCTATGAGCTATGATACCATGGCACTCTACCCAGTGAGACTGTGTCTCAAAAAAATAGTTAAAACCCATTGCTGAGGAGGGAGTAATCTAACAGGCAGTCTCCTACATTCTGATGGTAATATAAATAACACATCCCTTTTGGAAAGTTGTTTGGGAAGTGATGTCAAATATTAGTAAGATGGGCCAGGCGAGATTCATGCCTGTAATCCTAGCACTCTGCAAGGCTAAGGCAGGTGGATCACCTTAGCTCACGAGTTCAAGACTAGCCTGAGCCAGAGCGAGACCCCTCCCACCCCCTTCCACCCTGTCTCTAAAAATAGCTGGGTATTGTGGGGTGCTGGTACCCCCAGCTACTTAGAAAGCTGAGGCAAGAGAACTGCTTTAAGAGTTTGAGGTCGCTTGGGGTGGCATCTGTGGCTCAGCAAGTAGGGGGCCAGCCCCATATACCGAGGGTGGTGGATTCAAATCCGGCCTCAGTCGAACTGCATCAATAGCAGGGCGTTGTGGTGGGCACCTGTAGTCCCAGCTACTGGGGAGACTGAGGCAAGAGAATCACCTAAGCCTAGGTGTTGGAGGTTGCTGTGAGCTGTGACGCCACCGCACTCTACAGAGGGTGATAGAGTAAGACTCTGTCTCTACCAAAAAAAAAAAAAAAAAGAGTTTGAGGTCGCTATGAGCTGTGAAACCACAGCTCTCTAACCAAGGGTGACAGAGTGAGACTCTGTCTCCAAGAAAAAAAAAAAAAAAAATTAGTAAGTTGTCTGGAAATTAATCCTGAAGAAATAATTTCTGCCTCACAGAAATCACTCTATTCGTGAAAATATTCGTCCCTGCACTACTTTTAATGGTAAAAATTTAGCTACTGCTTAATCTCTGAATAGGAAAATTAGGTGAATTACAGTTCCACAGTTATTAAAAATTATGGTTTTTATCATTCATGTATTACCATGGAAAAAAGTGTTCTCTCCATTTAGCCGTTTGGCATTAAAGGATCTGAAACTGGCCCTGCTCTATGATTACCATTATTTCAAAAAGAAACCACCTGGACTAAATAAGTCATAACTATAACTACTTTTAAATTATAATAGTTTTGTGATGATGAAGACAAACGGCCTTTTTTTCCCTTTCTCTAGTTTCTGAATTTATTTTAATGTTATTATACCACTCTTACATAATTAGGAAAAAATAAATTTTTTTTAAATGAGTAAACTCATTTGGAAGCTGCCTGGTGTCACGTAAAGACTGAGGCCTGCCTGCCCCAAACTAGAGCAGCCGTTGGCAGCTCTGGCTGCTCCTCCTTCCGTTTATCAAAACAGCAAAGCTGCCCAGGAAACTTGCTCAGTAAGGTGACACCCATGTCAGGCCCATCACAGTCACAAATGTGCACCTCCAAAAAAATAATCACAAGCAAAAAAGCACCCAGGTAAACCAATCACGGAAAAATAAAGGATTGATGAGTTGGGGCGACAGAATGGCAAATTATTGTTTAATATTTTTAATTGATCATAGTCACAGTGGCTGGAACTCAAGGAATAGTTGAGGCGGAAAAAAACATTTTATTGGAAAAAACACTCATTTGTTCACCCTCCCTGAGTGCCGAGGCCCAAAACACTGTACCCCCTGCTCAGTCTGAGAGCTGCACTCCCCAAGGTCTTAGCAACAGAAGCTGTGTCTGGAAGGGGGCATGTCCAACAGACAGGAAATTGGCACTTTTATCACCAACTTGACAACAAAACAGTACAAAAACTTAAATGTCACTGGAAAGTAAATGTCAAAGGGGGAGGGGTAAGGAACGTTTACTGAGCACAGGGTGTCTGCACCTCTACCTTCTCAGGACGTGTGAGCAGGATTTCATAAATTCCTAACACTCTGACTCTAGCCCAGGCAGCCTAGGTGTGAACCCTGGCTCTTCAAATGAAGAGCTGTGTGCCTTCAGGCTGGTTGCCTGACTTTTCTGTACCTCATTTTCCTCTCCTGCCAATGAAGGCAGCAAGAAGAGACCTACATGGTTAGGATTCTCTCAGTCAACGCACATAAGGCACTTGGTAAAGGGTCTGGCACAGAGAAAGCATTCAATGCAATTAGTTTTGTGATTTCACTTTGCAGACAAGAAAAACTGAATCTCAGAGAGGTTCATTAATTTACCAAGATCACATAGCTAGCAAGAGGCAGTGCTGGGATTCAAACCCAAAACAAAGAGATGCCAAAATCTATGCCCTTTCTATCAGCACAAACTAATCTCACCCGCAAGGATTATTATGACTGACACACACACAAATTTAGGCCTATCACTGCAAAAGGGAAGAATGACTGGAAGTGATACGGGACCCAGAGACAGTCTAGCCAATTGGAAGTTGGGAATAATACCAGCCCCATGTCAGGTGGTTCTTTCAAGTCATTTCTCAACAAACATCTTTCTGAGGCAGGCTGTGTTCTAGGCAAGAAGAAACCAGACACAGACATATACAATTCCTACCCTCCTGAAGTTCTTATTCTAGAAGCAGAGAGACAGACAGAAAGGAGCAGATGACAAAGGTGAGAGGAAATGAAGCAGGATCATGGGATGGAGGGGCCTGAGTGAAAAGAGGGAGCTAGGAGGACAGCACGAGGCCCTGAGGGATGAAGGCAGAGTAAGTTCAAGTGTCTGCTATTACACAGCCAACCCGGTGAACAGGGCACAAGTGGCCGAGGTCAGAGGGCGCAAGTGGGATGAGGTCAGAGGCAGGAAAGGGTCTGACCACGCACACCAGAGGTTCAGTGTCTTGCAGGCCACTGTTTCAGTTTATACCTAGAGCAATATGAAGTCATGTAGGGTGTAGAGTAGTAGCATAACATGACTCAATCTGTGGGACAATATCTTACATAAAACTGAAAGAACCGGCTCGGCGCCTGCAGCTCAACAGGCTAAGGTGCCAGCCACGTACACCTGAGCTGGCAGGTTCAAATCCAGCCTGGGCCCACCAAACAATGACAGCTGCAACCAAAAAAAGGCCGAGCGTTGTGGCAGGCGCCTGTAGTACCAGCTACTTGGGAGGCGGAGGCAGGAGACTCGCTTAAGCCCAGGAATTTGAGGTTGCTGTGAGCTGTGATGTCACAGCACTCTATCCAGGGTGACAGCTTGAGGCTCTGTCTCAAAAAAAAGAAAAAAAAAAAAATGAAAGAACCTTTACATCTGGCTGGTACTTGAAAAAGGCGAGGGGGGTCACCTCCTCCCTAGTTTCCTTCTCCTTGTGCCACTAACCCTGAATAACCTTGGCCAACCATGATCCTTTTCTCTCTGTTTCCAACCCTGACTCTATGACTATATATTAACATCACATGCAGAAAATACCAACACTGGAACATTGTGAACCCAGATGTCCAGATACTGTTGGTCTTGGGTAGGAAACTCCAACTGGTATGTTCCAAAAGCTTGCCTGAGAGTTCAAACCTGCCAGCCTCAGACTATGGGCACCAAGCCAATTTTTGTGCTTTTATGACTTGCTAGGTAACCCCCACAGGGCAAGTCTCATGACTCAATGTTCTCAGATGTAACCAAAGATCACAAATAAACAGCATATATGGCCCTCCTTTCCCTTCTTATGGCCATGGCAGACATCACTAATTGATCCCAGCACAGTCTCTTGCTGAGGCGGACAACCCAAAGTGGTCTGAGAATCCCTTCTATGTAGGCCCAAGCAGCTACTTTCAATCCTTTGAAGATAAACACAAACTTTAACCCATTTGTCTTGCTTAGCCTAATGTCCCTAACGTCTTTTCCAACTCTGATATTCTTTGAGGGGAAGATACTTTTTATCTTATTAGTAATCATTTTTCTTTGGGGGGAAGGCAGGAGACAGAGTTGCCCTGGGATTGAGTACTATGGAGTCATAGCTCACAGCAACCTCAAACTCTTGGGCTCAAGTCATTCTCTTGTCTCAGCCTCCTGAGGAGCTGCGACTGTTAGTGCCCACCACAATATCTGGCTATTTTTTAGAGATGGGTCTCACTCTTGCTCAGGCTGATTTGAAACTCCTAAGCTCAAGCAATACCCCCACCTTGGCCTCCCAGAGTGCTGGGGATTACAGACCTGAGCCACCAAGCCTAGCCCCTCTTATTAGTAATCATTAACTACCAAGTTGCATGCAAAAGACCTCAGGTGATTTTAGGCTGGTCATACTTTCCACCCTAAGGGCACGTTTTGCTTTATTTCCTGAATCTCAGACTCTTTGTCCATTCCAGGTAATGCCTTCCCCAGCAGCTACACCTCCAACATTTATTTACAGAGACAAGCTTACAACAGACTATATGTTCAGGGAAAACCAGTCTATATTCCTGGAAAAGCTTGTCAAAGCACGTGCCCTCTGCGTTCACTGGTAGTTGAAACAATAATAATGACAGCAGCTGATACGTATGGAGCACTCTCTGTGTGACAGGCACCATGCCAAAGGCCTCACATATATTTTCTCTGGGAATCTCAAACACAATCCTCTGAGGTGTTTATTAAACCCATTTGGCACAGGAGAGAATTCAGGCTTTAAAGGCCACTATGATAAGTTGCTGCTGATCACATAAAGGAACAAAAGTGAGATTACAAGACAGCCACAAACCTGGTTCTGGGCATGTGCCTTCACCTCCATGTGACTGATCTCCAAAATGGACATTATAATGGTAAGATGAAATGAGAGCACGCCCAGCACACAGTACATGACAGTCCAATGAGCATGTGAGAATAATCTGTTGGAATTGTGGATTAAAAAAATACAAAATCAGGGTGTTGCCTATGGCTCAAAGGAGTAGGGCGCTGGCCCCATATGCCAGAGGTGGCAGGTTCAAACCCAGCCCCAGCCAAAAACAGCAAAAAAGAAAAAAAAAAAAAATCGAACCCCAAGACAACAGTACATCCTGCCCAGGTCCATCCAAAAATGAGTAGGGAACTCTTCCTTGGCTTCACAAAGTGATGCATTCCTGACAAATTGTGTGAACACAGAGTTTACAGAAAGCTCCTTTAGGAGGGTTGCTCCTGCTGCCTCTTTCCTGCTGTTCTCACTGCCGCTGGCTGAAAGGCATCCTCTCTAGTTTTATGCCCCAAGGCCCCTAAACACTAAAAGCTGAAAATTGCTCCAGGGAGCTGGTAGGAGTAGGAACTTGGCAGTGAATCTCTTTGTAATGGGATCTCCCTCTGACCGGGCATACCTCTTGTGTGGAACTTGGCACTTTTGGCCTCCCAGCTCTTAATAAATGGTGAGCCTTTCCTTCGACTTCACATCCCCTGCAGCAGAGCTCAGCATAGCAAGCGTCAATCACATTAGCACAGGCTTCCTTTTCTGCCCCAGGCAGGGTGGGGAAAATATCAGTTACTCCCATTTTACTGAGGAGGAAGATGAGGCTGAGCACAGAGGGAAATTTGCCAAGACTCCCAGTCCTGTGCTTACTTTCCCACGGCATCCCAAACAGCACTGACTCAGTGAGCAGGGAGTCAGACCCAGCAACCCGGATATTTGTCACATGGACAAATGCTCTTGCTGGTGCCGACCTACTGTCTCACTGGGAGGAAGTCGATTTCCAACATGGGAATGGAAAGACAGCCAGCTCCACCTAGTCAATCTGTCGGGGCACAGGCTATCTTCACCAAGACTTCAAAACAGGTAACATCAAAAAAAAAAAAAAAAAATGGTAGGTGGCACCTGTGGCTCAACAGAGTAGAGCGCTGGCCCCATATGCTGGAGGTGGCAGGTTCAAACCCCACCCCAGCCAAAAACTGCAAAAAAAAAAAAAAAAGAAAAGGTAACATGTAAAGTACAGGTTCTCAACCAGGGTAATCTTCCCCTCCCGGGACATCTGGCAATATTTGGAGACATTTTTGGTCTCTGGGGGAGTGGGTGCTACGGGCATACTAGTGAGCAGTGGCTGGGAATGCTGCTGCTATCTCACAGTGCACAGCCTCCCACAACAATCAGTTATCCAGCCCAAAACGTCAGTAGTCTAAGGTTGACAAACTCTGGTCTAGGGAACAAAGAGCTGTCCTCACTCATCCCAACCACACACTTCAGTGAGAAGCCTAAATGTCAGATTCCAGGGACGAGCAAAGGCACTATGTGCACCTTCCAAAAGAAATCAAACTAGGGTCAGACAGAGGCTGGAGGTCTGAGTCTTACCCCCCAAACGTCATCTTAAATAAGAGGGCCCATCTCCCAGCCCCAGCAGTTTCTCTTTGCACAGCGAGTACCAACCACTCTAGATGACAACAGTCCCTGGCATCAAGGCTGGCAGTTGTCTGCACACCTCAGAACAGGTCTCCCATTAGGGTACGTGGCAACCCTAGCCAGCCCTGTGTGTCACTCTGTACCCCAAAGTTAGGAGGTGTTAACAAAGAGGGGTGTGTGGGAGAGTGAACATACAGGCCCACTCAGTGCCACAGCCTGGATTGAGCGCCTTATACATCTACATCTTCCCTCTTTTAACTTTAAGAATACCAGTATCGGACTGGTACTCCCCATTTTCCAGGATCTGAGAGGCTTCAGTCACTTGGCAGACACAGGGTCACATGGCTATAGGGGAACAACATGGATCTGGGTCCCCACTTCAGCTGACACCAAAACCTGTGCTCTTTCCATGTTCCTCTTCTTGTTTTTGTTTGTTTGTTTGTTTGAGACAGAGCCTCAAGCTGTCACTCTGCAACCTCCAATTCCTGGGCTCAAGCGAGTCTGCACCCGCCACAACGCCCAGCCATTTTTTGGTTGCAGCCGCCATTGTTGCTTGGCGGGCCCAGGCTGGATTTAAACACGCCAGCTCAGGTGTACGTGGCTGGCGCCTTAGCCCGTTGAGCCACAGGTCCCCGAGTCCCATGTTCCTCTTCTTACAGGACACCCTGAAGTCAAGTCATCCACGCCCAGCTTCAACCTTTATGAAATCCGAATTCCATATTTCTCAACTGGAAGGCCAATACCCCAAAACAATGCCATTATCTTATTCATTAGATCAAGGTCAAGCACCACAGGCTCAGACAGCCTTTACCACCTCACAGCTCCAAGACTTAAACTCCAGGGCAAGGATGCTCTTGTCTTCTGGGGCTTTGGGAATCATTTCACTCCTGCCATTTCAAGGCCCTGAATGGTGAGTACCAATAATCCCCACAGGAAGATGTCCCTCCCAGCTGTGAGAATGGCCCTCGGGAAACTGTCCTTCTGGGAAACTCTAGACACACACTGGCCAGTACAGACTCTCCTGTCCAGCTCCCCTTCGGGCCCCAAAGAAAGGCCACAACTAGCTGGTGGATGGTCTGAGCCTCAGTTTCCTTCATCATAAACAATTTAATATGTACACAGTGTTGACACAATTCATAATAATCAACCTAAGGTATCTGCTATTGTTTTGGGTTTTTTGTTTATGCGTTTTTTGAGACAGAATCTCACTTTGTCACCCTCAATAGAGTGCCAAGCTCACAGCAACCTCAAATTCCTGGGCTCAAGTGATTCTCTTGCCTCAGCCTCCCAAGTAGGTGGAACTACAGGCACCCGCCACAATGCCCGGCTGCTTTTAGAGACAGGGTCTCCCTCTTGCTCAGGCTGGTCCTGAACTCATAAGCTCAAGGTTTCACTCACCTTGGCCTCCTAAAGTGCTAGGATTATAGTTGTGAGCCACCATGCCCAGATGCTACTGTTATTTTTATTATTTAACTTATCTTAAGATGATCATCAGAGATCTAACCACAAAGCCAAAAGAACAATGCTCATGTGGCAAAAACTTTTAGAAACGAACTAGAAAAGGCCAGGCACGGTGGCTCCTACCTGTAATCTTAGTACTCTGGGAGGCCAAGATGGGCAGATTGGTTGAGTTCAGAAGATGGAGACCAGCTTGAGCAAGATCAAGACCCTGTTTCTACTAAAAATTAAAAATTAAATTTTTTTATTTACACATCCAGGCATTGTAGTGGGTGCCTGTAGTCCCAGCTACTTGGGAGGATCACTTGAGCCTAAGAGTTTGGGGTTACTGTGAGCTGTGACACCACGGCATGCTACCCACCGTGGCAGAGTAAGACTCTGTCTTTAAAAAAAAAAAAAAAAATAGCCGGGCTCCATGGCGGGCGCCTGTAGTCCCAGCTACTCAGGAGGCTGAGGCAAGAGAATCGCCCAAGCCCAGGAGTTGGGAGGTAGCTGTAAGCTATGGAGCACTCTACCTAGGGCAATAAAGTGAGACTCTACAAAAAAAAAAAAAAAATAGAAACCAGAAGACTAATTTTTTTTTTTTTTTTTTGAGACAGAGCCTCAAGCTGTCACCTTGGATAGAGTGTCATGGCATCACAGCTCACAGCAACCTTCAACTCCTGGGCTCAAGTGAGTCTCCTGCCTCCGCCTCCCAAGTAGCTGAGACTACAGGCGCCCTCAATAACGCCCAGCCATTCTTTGGTTGCATCCGTCATTGTTGTTTGGTGGGCCCGGGCTGGATTTGAACCCGCCAACTCAGGTATACATGGCTGGTGCCTTAGCCCATTGAGCCATAGGCGCCGAGCCTAGAAGACTAATTATTTAACTAATTAGTTAAAATACCTCCATATAATGGAGTGGGATGCAAAAGCTACAAGAAAAGAATATTAACTGCCAGGGAAAGACGTTTACAATATATTACCAGCACATCACAAACTACCCCCAAATGCCCCAGAGAATAGCAGAAGAGAGTGAACTTATACTCTCAAGAGTCTGTATGGTAGAAATTTCTCTGTTGTCTCCTCCAGTTGCTGAAAAAAGTCTTGATGCAAATCTGATATCGGGTATATAATATGTCCATGTTTGTTTGTTTTCAAACAACATTTCAAAATACTTTCCACTGAGTAAGTGACCTTCAGGAAGAAGCCTCATGTTTATATTGTGGTTTCCTGGGGTACCCCTAGGGAGACATTCACCCCAACTGGGAAAAGAATGTAAGTTACAAAGCCCATGTGTAGGAGGTTATCCTATTTTAGTAAAAATTGGTAGACCGTGCTACTAAAAAGACAAAGATCACCCACCAAAATGATACTAGGAGTTAACTTGGGGGTAGGGTGGCAATTACAGGTAATTTTGCTCTCTTCCCTTATTTAGCTGTATTTTTAGTTTTTTATATTCAAAAAAACTGAACTGATTCATATGAGAATCAAATCAACATGGGGGTCAAGATCCTCCAGACAGATACAACGGTTTTCTCAGTCCCACGCAAGTCACCATGGAGGTGAGGTCGGGCAGCGCAGCCGGCAGGTCAGCAGGGCCGAGATGAGGTGCCCACTACTGACCAGGGGAAGGTGACCTCAGCTCTCCTTCATGGTCGTATGTCCCCTTTAAATACACATGGTAGTGCTGGTTCTCTAACAAACACCAAAAAAACACAGGGCTCTGACTAAGGTGGTCCCCGGTAAGTTTCCGGAAGGGCAGCTACTTAAAGACAACCTCCTCAGATTTTAGCTGACCCACTCCCTTCCTGGAGTGGCTCTCCAGAAACTGGTCCTTCTTGCACCAGCTGCTGTCTGGTTCCCAGATACACATGGAAGCACTAACAATGCTTTGTCCATAACTGTGGACTTTACACTGGCTTTTTACTGTCTCTGGAAACAGAACCCACCTCCATTCCCCACTGAGCACCTTCCGCTGTTCCAGTCCCTACAACAGTGACTTCCAGGGAACACTGGCAACAATAAGAAACTGATTTTATATGCAATTTAGTACACATGCAATCTCTCTCTCTCTCTCTCACACACACACACACACACATATAACTGAAATGAGATTCATGATACAATACTTACCAGTAAACACTGATATTGTCTATTCTACTATTTTTCAAATACTGGTCATAACTCCATGACTCATTGAATTGATTTTATTGAGCCATGGTTTCAAACATACTGCATTACAGAATGTACGTGTATGATTTGGTTTTCAGAACTTCATTTTAGAAGTACATTTTCTGGAACATATTAGCTTGGAACCATATATAATTGCTGATATTCAATGGATGAAAAGTAGTAATTTTATATGGTTCAACCTAATATTTATATATCAACGAAACTAGAGAACTAATTTGCTTCTTAGAAGCTAATTCTAAATTTTGGTAATCCTTAAAAGTGGGCTACAACACTAAAAATATACATTATTGTGTAAAAGACAGATGACACCTGAATCAAATAAGTCAATTATACCTCTCTGAGGCATATCTTTTTTTTTTTTTTTCTTTTTTGAGACAGAGCCTCAGCTGTCACCCTGGATAGAGTGCTGTAGCATCACCGCTCACAGCAACCTCCAACTCCTGGGCTCAAGCAATTCTCCTGCCTCTATAGCTGGGACCACAGGCGCCTGCCACAACGCCCAGCCATTTTTTGGTTGCAGCCGTCTTTATTGTTTGGCAGGCCTGGGCTGGATTCGAACCCAACAGCTCAAGTGTACGTGGCTGGTGCCTTAGCCCATTGAGCCACAGGCGCCAAGCCTCTGAGGCATATCTTAAATGAGATTCAGTGAAGACTGAATGAGTTGATGTATGTTAAAGGGACTCATAAACTATAAGATTTATAGTTTAAAAAATTATAATTTTTGGCTCGGCGCCTGTGGCTCAGCGGGCTAAGGCGCCAGGCATGTAAACCTGAGCTGGCGGGTTCGAAACCAGCCTGGGCCCGCCAATCAACAATGATGGCTGCAACCCAAACAATTTGGGAGGCAGAGACAGGAGACTTGCTTGAGCCTAGGAATTGGAGGTTGCTGTGAGCTGTACTGCCATGACACTCTACCCAGGGTGACAGCTTGAGGCTGTGTCTCAAAAAAAAAAAAAAAAAATTATAATTTAAAAAAATTTTTTTTTTGGTGGCACCTGTAGCTCAAGAAGCTAAGGCGCCAGCCACATACACCAGAGCTGGCGGGTTTGAATCTGGCCCGGGCCTGCCAAACATCAACGACAACTACAACCAAAAAATAACCGGGCATTGTTGTGGGCGCTGTAGTCCCAGCTAATTGGGAGGCTGAGGCAAAAGAATCACTTAAGCCCAGGAGGTGGAGGTTGCTGTGAGCTGCGATGTCACAGCACTCTACCGAGGGTGATAGCTTGAGGTTCTGTGTCAAAAAAAAAAAATTTTTCTTTTGTAATTTTTTTAAATAATAAATTATGCCAGCATCTCAGCAAAACAAGATGATAAAACAGCAGCCAGTATCTATTTAGGGTTTATTTCATGCTAAGCATTTGTTATGTAGATCTATAATACTTATAATACTTCTTCACAACAATCCTACAAAGTAGGTTTTTGTTTTTTTTTTTGTAGAGACAGAGTCTCACTTTATTGCCCTGGGTAGTGTCGTGGCATCACACTGCTCACAGCAACCTCCAGCTCTTAGGCTTAAGCGATTCTCTTGCCTCAGCCTCCCGCCACAGTGCCCGACTATTTTTTTTTTTTTTGCAGTTCGGCTGAGGCCGGGCTTGAACCCGCCACCTTCGGTATATGGGGCCGGCGCCCTACTCGCTGAGCCACAGGAGCCACCCACAAAGTAGGTATTCTTATTGTCACCATTTTTTTTTCTTGAGACAGAGTCTCACTTTGTCGCCCTCCATAGAGTGTCATAGTGTCACAGCTCACAGCAACCTCAAACTCTTGGGATTAAGCAATTATCTTGCCTCAGCCTGCCAAGTAGCTGAGACTGCAGGCACCCACCACAACACCTGGCTATTATTTTAAAGACAAGATCTCACCTCTGCACCTGTGGCTCAAGCGGCTAAGATGCCAACCACATACACTTGGGCTGGCAGGTTTGAATCTAGCCTGGGCCCACCAAACAATGACAGCTGCAATCAAAAAATAGCCAGGTGTTGTGGTGAGCACCTGTAGTCCCAGCTACTTGGAAGGCAGAGACAGGAGAATCACTTGAACCCAGGAGTTGGAGGTTGCTGTGAGCTGTGATGCCACAGCACTCTACCCAGGGTGACAGCTTGAACTCTGGCTCAGGCTGGTCTTGAACCTGTGAGCTCAGGCAATCCACCCACTTCTGCCTCCCAACGCTGGGATTATAGGCGTGAGCCAGCGTGCCCAGCATATTGTCTCCATTATTCAAATGAGAATAAATAAGGCTACAAGCATTAAAAGAGTAGGCACAATGTCCCATAGCTAAGGAGGTAGAGAAGTCAGATATGTCTACCTCCAAAGTCCCTGCTCTAAGCACCGCGCAGCAATCTCCCTCCAAACTCAGAACAATCTCCGGCAGGTCTCCCTCTCCCAGCCTCAGGAACAGGACCACAAGCACAGTCAGCTCTCAGGGAGGAAGACTCGCCCATAACACAATAAAATGCAAATACACAGGCCCCTCAGCCAGCAGCAGGAATCGCAACATCACCTTGCTGCCTTGGAAACAGGTGGCAAATCAGCACAGACTCTCAGCCTCCCATCTCCCACAATTATAGCCATGGATTATGTCTTTAAATTTTCCATTGGCAGCTTAAAATAACTCTTCCTAACCCTACAGAAAATGTACCCAGAGACAGGAGGAGGCCATATCAGAGCTAGCCAGGTCAAAAAATAAAGAGAAAATGCTCAAGCCAATATAAAAAGGGCTGGACTTATAAGCATGAGCCACCGTGCCAGGCCTACATTACACATTTTAATACATCCGTGTGTGTGTGTGTGAATGCATTCATGTGTATGTACAGAAAACACAAAATCCATTGTGGATTTAATCTCTTAAACCCAATTTAAGAGATTTTACAATTTGAAAATTCAATTCATAATTATGGTCTTTTGCCCTAACTTTTGAATCCAACTTTTCAGTAAATGGCATACCTTACGATTTCATAAAATGCTATTAAATTTCCACATCCATTTATAAGGAAATTTATTTTTTTTCTTTTTTTTTTTTTTTTGAGACAGAGTCTCACTATGTTGCCCTTGGTAGAGTGCCATGGCATCACACCTCACAGCAACCTCGAACTCTTGGGCTTAAGCAATTCTCCTGCCTCAGCCTCCCAAGTATCTGGGACTACAGGCACCTGCCACAACGCCTAGCTATTTTTTGTTGCAGTTGTCAATGTTGTTTAGCTGGTCCAGACTTTAGCATAATGTGATCTCAATTAACTTATCCAACTACCTTGTGTGAGATATTGTTAATATTCTAGGACTATCACTACCAAGGATTAGAAAGGTCAAGGTACCTGCCCAAGATCACACAGCTAGTGAGGTGGTGCAGCCAGGACTCCAACCAAGCAGTCTGGTTCCAAATTCTATGCTCTCCTCACTACCCAAGGGTCTTATTTATCTCTGAGTTCCTAGGGAACAAGGGTTGCATCTAAAATAGTTGGGAAAAAATGTATTTGCAACACAAATGAGAATGAAAGAACTAATTTTCTTAGTTTCCAAAGAGCTTGTATAAATCAATCACAAAAAGACTACGTGGTTTTGGTTTTTTTGTTTTTTTAATGAACAGGGAGTTAACCAAAAAAAAAGGAAGAAAGAAATGCAAATGGCCCAAAACATATGGAAAAAAATACTCAACTAACTCAAAATTAAAAGATATGAATAAAGTAACAAGATACAACTTTTCACTTCTCAGAACTAGCACACATTTAAACATTTAACAATCTTCAACTCAGGTAAGCATAAGAAACAAAGATACTCTCCAAACCTGTGGGGGCAGCTACAAACTAGGGCAATGTTTCTGGAGGACAATTTAAAAATAACTATCAAATACAATATTTTTTTTTCTTTTTTCTGGAGACAAAGTCTTACTTTGTAGCCCTCAGTAGAGTGCTATGGCATCATAGCTCACAAAAACCTCAGACTCTTGGGCTCAAGCGATCCTCTTGCCTCAGCCTCCCTAGTAGCTGGGACTACAGATGCCTACCACTACGTTTAGAAATGGGGTCTCGCTCTTTTCACAGGATGGCGCCAAAAGCAAAGAAGGAAGCTCCTGCCCCTCCCAAAGCCGAAGCCAAAGCAAAGGCATTGAAGGCCAAGAAGGCAATGCGAAAAGGCATCCACAGCCACAGAAAAAGAAGATCCGTACATCACCCACCTTCTGGTGGCCAAAGACTCTGAGGCTCCGGAGGCAGCCCAAATATCCTCGGAAGAGCGCCCCCAGGAGAAACAAGCTTGACCACTATGCCATCATCAAGTTCCCCCTGACCACCAAGACTGCCATGAAGAAGACAGAAGACAACAAGACACTTGGGTTCATTGTGGATGTCAAAGCCAACAAGCACCAGATCAAACCGGCTGTGAAGAAGCTTTATGACATTGATGTGGCCAAGGTCAACACCCTGATCAGGCCTGATGGTGAGAAGAAGGCATGTGTTCGACAGGCTCCTGATTGTGATGCTTTGGATGTTGCCAACAAAATTGGGATCATCTAAACCAAGTCCAGCTGGCCAATTCTAAATATATAACTTTTTACTGTAAAAAAAAAAAAAGAAAAGAAAGAAGAAAGGGAGGCCCCAAACCTCCTCTTATCAAAAGCCAAGGTACTAAAGAACAAATACACCATTCTGCTATAGAGAGAGAGCAGGGTGGATAGTTGGTATTTCTCAAAGGGAAAAATTAGGGAAGAAGTAGGGAATCAGAAAGGAGGAGAAGATAGTGAGATAGTATGAGTTTGGGACTATCTGAAAGAAGCTCAGGCTACAGGTGAGGAGATCTCCCAGGCATAACGATTTGTCATTAAAAATATCTTTGCATAGCCCAGGCGTTGTGGCAGGCGCCTGTGGTCCCAGCTACTCGGGAGACTGAGACAAGGGAATTGCCTAAGCCCAGGAGTTGGAGGTTGCTGTGAGCTGTGTAACACCACGGCACTCTACGGAGGGTGACAAAGTGAGACTCTGTCTCTACAAAAAAAAAAAAGTCTTTGCAATTCCCCTTCACCCATAAACCCCTAATGATAGGTAGTATAGCTTCTTTGAAAAGGAAATCAAAGCCGAGGGCTGTCTACCATGTTTGGATGTACATTAATGTGAGGACAAATTCAGAGAGATTAGAAATAACCACAAGAACAGAATCTTCCTGAACATTCAGAGAAATGATAGGAAAGCATCAAATTGGAGTTGGAACCATACTTAGTAAGATCTTGGTCAGACTCCAGAGAATGTCTGAGTTACATGTAAAATTTCAGAAACATCTGTCTTGTGGAGGCAAAAGGAGAATTTAGATGTTAAAGGAATGATTTCTGAACAAAAGATGCTAAGCCGCTGATAAAGTGGTCCCACTACAACAGTTTTTGAACTGCTGGTCACAGCCAATTAGTGCGCAATGAAATTGAATTGGCAGGCTACAATCAACAGTTTTAATGATAAAGAAAGAACTAGTTCAACACCACCAGCCATTGGGGAAATGCAAATTAAAGCTGTGATGAGACATCTCTCTGTGACTAGTAGAACAACTAAAATTACAACAGTGACAATACAAAATACTGCTGAGGATGATGAGAAATTGGATCTCTTAGTCATTGCCGGTGGGAATATAAAATGGTACAGCCACTCTGCAAAATTGTTTGGCATTTTCTTATCAAACGCAACATACATTTGCCGTATGATCCAGCAATCTCCTCCCTAGGCATTTATCCCAGAGAAATGAAGACTTCTGTCCACACACAATAAAAATGTTCTCAGATGTTCAAAGCAGCTTTATGTTTAATATCCTGCATTGTGAAGGTTGTTAGACAATGCCCTTTGATAGGTGGTACATCCATACCACAGAATACTAAGAGAAAAGAATGAATGAACTACTGATACACTCAACAACTTGGATGGATCTCAAGGGCATTATGCTTAGTGGGGAAAGTCAAACTCAAAAGGATGCACACTGCATGATTCCATTTGTATCACATTCTTTAAATGACAAAATTT
>CAUYON010036908.1:0-15320 GCA_963573935.1 Arctocebus calabarensis
GTTTTCATATAGTAAATGAGAAAATCTCATGAATGTTATGTCAATCAGGTTGATAAAAATATCTCAGATTGCATGTGAAGCCCGCACACTGTACCCCATGATTGAACTAATGTACACAGCTATGATTCAATTAAAAAAAAAAAGATAAAAGTATAAAAGGTAATAAATAAATAAATAAATAAATAATCTCCTTTATTGGGCTAAGTTACAACTTAGTGCTCAGTTCAAGTAACAAACCTTCAGTTCATCTCTCAGTGTAACTACCTTCATGAATGGAAGGGTCTTAAAATATTTTTTATTATTCTGAAGTATTGATCATTATGACACAGAGTAATAAGGCTTAATTTAGCCTTTTTTATTGGCAACAATTCCCTCTCTAATAGGGTAGAGACAAGAGACATGGGCGTAGGTTCCACTTTGGCTTTTGTTAGTTAGGCAATTCTGAGCCCATTAACCAATCTGGGACTCAGTCCTCTCCCCTAGGAGGACAGGGCATTGGGCTGGATGGATGCAGAGGGCTCTGACCATTCTAACAATGTATAATTTTTAAACTTCCTTCTTTTGCCATGTGCTTCTTTCTGACTACAATTACTTTTCTCAGATAATTCCCTCAAAATACAGCCCAAACCTCACCTTGCAGGGGAACAACTTCACCCCCACTTCCCTAGGTCTAATTTATTTGCCCCCTTCTCTCTCTCCCAGACACCCTGTGTGCAGGCCTGTCTCAGTGAGTACAACACAATAAAGTCAATGTCGGACTCTCTGCGTCTTCCCTGAGAGACTGATTTGACTACTGGATTCCTGCTTCCCATTATTGTACAAGGACATAACGTACCCTCAACAGACTATCCGGTGAATAAACGAATTTCTCCAGAATACCAGAAGACAGGGCTTGTGACTTACTTGGCTATTATTCATCTCTAGGATCTAGCATGATACTTGGTGAATAGCAGTTATCAAAAAAGTAAAAAGATAGAATTTAGTAAATAAGAAAAATCTGATCTTTTGCTGATTTCAAATAGAGAGTGAAACTGACCTGTATATTTAAAAAGATAAAGAGAAAAATAATTGAACATATTGAACACTGAACACACAGATGCTAACTAGGTGGGAAAAGAACATCAAAAATCTTACATGGAAAAATAAAGGAAATTAACAACAAATGTTGGAAGCAGTTGTGTTTGGGTGGTGAAAGAATATATACTATTTTTCCTGCCCTCTTTAATTTTTTATGAAATAAAAATATATATAAATTATACATATAAATATATTCATATATATTTATATATTTTTCCCTAATGCAGGGAATATTATTATTTTAATTCAAATGATTTAAAAAAAACAATAAACTTTCTGGATGAGGGGCACAACTATAACTTTGACTTAAAATTTACAAAATCAAACTATGTAACTAAAACATACATATCTCTATAATACATTGAAATAAACTTTAGGAAAAAAACATTTTTGAGAAAAGGCAAAAATATTACCATGTTATGCCATGTGTAATGCATATATTTTGCCCAAATTTTTGAGAGAAAAATAAAGATGTATATTATACATGAGTAGTACTATTTCTTATACTTTGTATCTATTCTTGTGTTTTGTTAAGTATTTGTTACGTGTATTTTCTTATATCATAATATGTTAAAAATAAATGCTAAAATTCCTGTATAAAACAAATAACAAATACCTAAGTATAAACAAATAAAAATATGAATTAAAATTAAAACAAAATATTTCTTCCTGAAAGTTTGGGCCAAAAACATGGGTGTGCATTGTACATGGGAGACATTATATATAGTAAAATATGGTAAGCACTATTATTTGACCTTTGTCTTTCTTAAACAGAAATGCATATGATTATACAGAAATCTGATACAGGAAATACAGCGAGAGGAATAAAACATGTTCATGAATTATTTTAATGAATCTGAATGGGCTTAATGAAATGTTTAAAACAGTGCTGTCACTACGTATGTAGAACATTGTTTAAGCCTCTTTTCTCCTTCTCTACTTATTGGATATGATAGTTTCTTATGAATAATACATATAATTTGAAGTGTGTCACTTTTCTACTTGAGGAATTTCTTTATATGCTTCTGATGTTAGTATATTTCAAAGATGCATTCATGAATTTCCTTATATTCAGGCAACTAATTGTTGCAATTAGTTTTACGCTTAGATTTCCAGATTTTCACTCCCACTATACTTTGCAATCTCTGATTTCTGTACCATGACCCAATGTCAGTTGCTCCCTGCTGCTCTGGAGTGATCCAATGTCCTGTGTAACCATAGGTCAGCTACTGAAGTATATGGGAAAGGCTAGACATTGTGTTTGAGTAAACTTTCAGAAGCTGCAACTCCTCTCTGAATATCTGAGTCATCACCTTGATGTCAGGTACACATATGATGTTGATTGAATAAACCAACCTTTAAATATGGGCTACGAGGAAACAAAAGCCTAGTTGGGAAACAGGCTATTGGAGCTGAGGATAGCAATTTTTCATTAGTGGTAGAAAGGAGCATAGATCCATAAGTCAGACATGGGAGGAAAGCTGAGGTCAGCAGGATCCACAAGAGAGGCACCTGGAAGCCACCCAGCTGGTCAGAAAGCAGAAAATCACGACTGCCAGTCCAAATGCAGGAGAACCTCTAAGCTGACCACCTACAGGGGTATAACAAACTGGCAACATACGGAGGTGGTTCACACAAGGAACTAGGCCTCCTGTACTGATATGTACATGTGGTGCATGCCTGGTCTATGAAAATTAGGTCAGCTTAAAGAGGTGGTTAATGTAGAGAGGTGGTCGGCTTCGGAGGTGCTATTGTAGATGTCTCTTGGTAGACCTGCTGTGGCTTCTGAGATTCTTACTATAAAGACCACTCCTTTGGGATAAAGCCCTTTAGAGGGGTCCCCTCTTATAAGTCCCCGACTTATAATGGCTTGACTTAGGATTTTTCAAGTTTTTAATGGCATGAAGTGATACATATGCAGTAGAAATAGATCTTCAAACACCCATATAATCATTGTTTTTCAGTGTGGTATTCAATAAATTAGATAAGATATTCAAGAATGTATTATAAAATGATGTCTGTATTATTAATAGCTGATTTTGCTCAACTACAGGCTAAGCATGAGGAGCATGTTTAAGATAGTCTAGACTAAACTATAATGTTCAGGAGGTTGTCCCATAGCACACTTGAACAGAAATGTGCCAGAGGCCGGAAGTATGACATCAGCAAGGGAGAGGATGCAGCAGCCTCACACATACAGGGATGTGTGTCCTGATTATCTCACTTTTTACGCAATCTTTATCTCCTGTCTTTTTTCAGGTGTTAGGCAAAGGAAGAAAGTGGATGGAAGAAGTGAGAATTGGATGAAGAATTTATAATAGGAATAATGAGTATTTCCAAGCAAAAACCAATGCCAAACTTCCAATGAGTATTTGTCTGCAATTTCACAATTGTAATAAGCATTTAGAAACTACCTTTAAAAACAACACTAAAAAAACCTCTTGTCGAAAAGTTCCAGAAAATTTATAGAACATTTCTAGAAGTTTTTTTCATTTTCTTCTTCATTTTCTTTGCATATAATTTTGCTTTTCCATTTTATAAGAACATGATCCTAAATATTAAAATATTATGCAACCTCCACTTGAATATAATTTATAAACTGGAAAAGAAGATTCAATATTAACTTTTGTTAAAATATCAAAATTATGGGCGGCGCCTGTGGCTCAAGGAGTAGGGCGCCAGCCCCATAAACCAGGGGTTGGCGGGTTCAAGCCTGGCCCTGGCCAAAACTGCAAAAAAAAAAAAAAAAAAAAAAATTGATATATTATATATATATATATATCAAAATTATATGAGTAGGAATCAATTTCTACTATATAAACATTTTTATAATTATTACTGACAGTAAGATCGTTCATTAATGTTTATCCAGACTAAATTTTTAGTTTTAATAGCTTCTAATTGAGTTTATTGACAATGAATAATCATAGAATTAAAAAAATTGGATATTAAAAACAAGCAAAACAAATGAGCAATATAATAATAAAATTCTCAAAGGAAATAGTGTTTCTGGAGAGAAAGCAAATAACATGCTTTAAATAAAAATCCATAAATGTTAAGAAAAATGATTTTAAAATACTACAGAAAACAAAATGAGTGAGTTCTGTGTATACATTTTACAACTATTTCAAGAGAAGTATCCTTTCAATACATTTATTACAATATAAACAGTCATAGTAGAAAAACAGACTGGAAAGAGTAGGTTTATACAGAAAGTTAAATCTAAAACAGTTACAAGTCCAGACTTGTAATCAGATGCTACAAGCTACTTCGGCTATCAACGTCTATATAATCAGGCCTCAATACCCTCAGACATAAACAACTTAGTATGGTACCTTGAATATTCTTTATAAAAAGCTAATAACACAACACAAAGTCTAGGTCTGAGAGTTCTACCAGTTTGGTAAAACTCCCTTTCATTCTTTGTTCAAAAACTGGTAATAGAATCAAGAGTGCAGGTCAAGCCTCTGTTTTTCCACTGCTCCAGGTAATACGATTATGTTGAAATCCAGTGCTCACTCCAGCTATTCATATCCATCTCTCTGGACTGCTCCATGATATTGCCTTTCAGTGATAGCTGCCTGATCTTTAATGTGAGAGCCTTAGAGAACCTAAGGTTTTATTACATTAGTGTGTTTCTGACCCATTCTACCTTATCTAACTATTCAGCTCAGCTATAAAACCCAATTAAAATCTAATTTATCTGATCTCTGGATTCTGAACACTATTTGGCAATGAATCTAACAGCCTTGTAGTAACTACATTACTACGCTTTGTGCCCTAAGGTGCTCTAGATAATACTTAAAAAAAAAAAAATTGGCAAGTGCCATTTAAAGCTACAGCAATCTCTTTGGATCCACCTCCATCTCATTTGAAGAACAAATACTTTGTCCTAATGCAAAAAGTGCATACTATGATTTTATGCCCGTGATTTTAGTCATAATTTATGTGCATAAATGTGAATAGATCACACATTTTTCTTACATTTTTGATTCACTTTCTAAAAATGTTGGATAATAAAATTTTCTGACTGTGATAAATCCCTCCGACACACATACAGACACACACATAGAGAAACGTGTCTGGAAATCTTCCAAATTGTGAATCTACTCACATGTACAAATAAATGTTACACCAATGTTCTTTATTTAGAAAGTCAGTCCAAATAAATTCCCATCCCTGTGCTTCTGATACTCCATTTTCTCAAACTATAAAAAATCATAATATTGATACTAATTCAGTTCTATAAATCACGTTCTAGAATATACGTGTATGTGCTTACCCATATCATTATATATCCACACAACAAAGGGCTCATTTGTCTTTATGCAGTGAAATAGAAGGCAGTGAGTTGATTCTCCTCTCCCTCCTCATTTTCAGCTCCACTTTGGTTGGGAGAAAAGAGCAGATTTGAGGGTGCTGATATTTTTGAGGGCCAGCCGCCGTTCCAGGCATTTCACATATATTAATCTTATTTAACACTTACAATAGCCCTGGGAATTTGGTGTGTTACGTCAATCAAATCTAAGTAACACATGGTTAAAAAAAAAAGAAAAACTCCGCCAACAGGTGTCATGGTTTACAATGCTATCCTGTAACAGGTTAATGGAATGAATCTCAGATGCTGTGCAGAAAGTCTTTAAGAGCAAAGGCAAGAACCTTCTCTCCGTAAGTGTTTCTAAAAGATGATCGTAGACAGAACCCGGCTGAGATATTATGCACTACCAAATAACTTAGAGAGACGTGGAGTCCTCTTTTAATTGTCTTTCAAGTCTTGTGATTTAAGTCTAGAATATAAAGTCGTTGCTTCTTACTTTTAATTCAAGCCTCTTCAGCATTTTATATCTTCCTTTATAACAGAGGGAGCAGGCCTCGGGCAGTCCTCAGTATCTGCTTAGTATTTAATTTCGTGTTTCTGTCATCATATTTTTTTTTTTGTGGTTATCTCCACTTATGACAAATGATACCTGTGTTCCTTTGAAGTTATAGTAATATACCATTCACTGCGTAAATACATATGATTTAGAAGTGAGTAAATGTAGAGAAAGATCCAGCAATGGAAAGTGTGTGAAGATACGGGAAGAATCATAAGGATGAAGATACCTGCCTGAAAACTGGAGATGCTACATACACGCAGTACGCCGAGTGAAGCGCAAGATTGCCTTCCAGGCCCTGTAAACCGGCCCCAGTTTACAAGCAGCTTGTTTTCTCAAATTTCATTTCTAAGCTTGTTAGTTACAACACTGATAGTCGTTTCTGTTGTAAAAATGCTATAGGAGGTTGTTAGTTTTCTAGCCAGGTCAGAAAGCCCTAACTTAGTAAAAATTGATTGCAGTAATTGTCTGTTTTCTTTTCTGAATGTGCTTATCTTCTTTCATTCTTTACGTGGTTTTTGTTTCTAGTTCTTATCTTAAACACTGTTATTGTTATTAAATTTTAAGCCTTTTAAATTCTGTGAAGGCAAAAAGTGGAAACCTAATTAACCTAATTAATGTGAAAATGAAAAAAAATGATTTTTAAACCAAAATACTACCTATTACTATTATAATGTTTGTAATTAAGCAGAAATGAACAATTAATAAATCTCCTGATAGTTATTCTGAATTTTTTTTTGGGGGGGTGGGAATTTGTTTAATGGAAAGGCAGGGAGTAAGAGATTATGGAAAGACCTTTGGATCAGTGGCATTATTACCCAAGTCTAATTTCATCTCAGAATGATAGGGAGTACCTTGGGGGAAGAATCAGCAAACAGGAAAACTGAGTACCTCTTCAGTGGCTTTAATTTTTTTTAACTTACATTAAAACAAACAGGGCAGATAATATGATAGAAAAAGGAAAAATAAGACAAAACAATACACCTGTGTGTGAAGAGAGGGTAAGAGAAGAAGAAAATGCAACAGTCTTTAGGCTCCAGGGCTCTTCCCAAAGCCTCCTACCAAAGTCTGACAGCTCATGTTTATTTATTTATTTATTTTTGTATTCTTTTTAAAAAAACAAATAGGGCCCCCAAGTTGTATGAACTTTAGATATCTACCCATGAAAAGCCTGTGAAACGTCTTTAAAATAACAAAGCAGAATAGGAAGAGAGATGAAAATGAAGAAAATGGCTATGTCCGTATCAAAAAGATAAGTTTCCCTACACAACCTTAACTCAACCTGTCTGCAACTGGGAGGGAGGAAGGATGCCGGAGAAGAAATGGACTCATGGAGTTCCCGGAGACAGCCACTAGGTGGTGCCATGAGAAGGCAGAGGACGCCAGGATGGGGAGGCGGGGAAGGTCCGAGGTGAGAGCGGGCGGGTGGTATCAACCCTGTTCCCTCTGGGCACAGTCAGGAAGCGGCTCACAACTAACCCATTTTCATCATTCCTCCTTTTCACAGCTGAGCAAATTAAATGATACTGTGAACTGTAGACTTCTACCTTTCTAAAGTCCTCTGCTTTGAAAAGCATTCACTGAAAATTCTCCCCGTGACTATACAGCAGAGGAAAAAAAACTATGCATTTATATATATCACCGCAGAGTGGGAAAAAATTTTCAAAAGAAAAATCTCTTATAAATACTGAAGAAACTAGTGCTGTCTCCGAAAGAAAAACAGATTCAAACATTTTTTTTCCTTTGCATTAAGAATACACTGAAGAGAGCATATTGTTCTTGTAAAGCCTTTGAATCTGATGTCTTATTAGAAATCCTGTACCAAATAAGAATAAGCCTTTCCTTTTATTTATTATTAAATCTCTCTCCATTGCCACTGTACCGCATCCACACGCCGACCGCTTGATTATGCAGGGAGCAGTTACAGCGTGCAAGTCTGCCCTCTTCTGGGCATGTTCTTGGATAGTCCAAGGAACTGAGACTTGCATTTCACTTTTATCTGCATAATTCGGTAAGTAAACCTAAGAAGTAAAAATACCACGCCAAAAGGAAATCTCTGAAAGCAAAAGAACACAAGATGCATAATTTATTACTGCTAGACTTCTGTCAATATTCTTTGGTAAATAATCAGCAAACCCCAAAACTTTGTAGATGAGCAATCTGCTAAATGTGATCATTTCCACAACCCAGCTAGACTTATGCATTAGTCTCATGTATACTCTGACTTTTTATAACTACAATGTGACACAGATTCTTCTATTTCAAAGCTATTTAAACTTTGGAATTTCACTAGGATATTGAACAAGTTGGGTCACACTGGGCTGATGGGATAAAAAAATCCAGGACTCCAAAAATAAATGATGGATTCTCTTTGTGAGGAGGCAATGTAACAAGAAAGTGTGGGCTTTAACATGTAATAAAATGTTAAAAGACAAATATGAGTCAAGTATATACTGTTTTTCTTTGTACTTTGGGGGCAACTTTTTGTAAAGTTGAAACTGTTTTCAAAGAAAAATTTTTAAAAGAGAGAAACACATAGTCAGGGTACTGGGTAGACCAGAGTTTAAATTGCATTTCTACCTTCATGTAACTTAGGATGTGAAATTTAACTTTTCTGAGGCTCTACTTCCTCATCTGTAAAACAGAGACAAGAATGTTCTTGCCTAGTATGACTGTCAGGAGAATCAAAATAAGTCACAGGAACAAAGCACCTGACAACCATGGCTGGCTCACGGTAGCATGTCAAGAATACAGTCATGGTTATTGTTATTATTGTTACTGTATGTTGGGGAGGAAGATTAATTTCCATTGAAGAAATGTGTTAATTCTCCCCTTCTCTGGCAAACATCAAACAAATATTCCTAGCATCAGTTCATAACTTGTTAAGATCTTTGCAGTCCACTGTCCAAGCCAAATAACTTCTGAGGCAGATTTATACAGTCATCCTAAAATACCTTTTTGAAAACAACTCCAAAATTCTATTCATCTTTTTCTCCAGATTAATGTAAGGGGTACATATGATTGAGCTACATTGTTTGCATTTGTCATGTATAATCCCCATTGTAGATGAGCCCTTCACCAAGACATACACCATATATCCCTACAATGTACCCACTGGGTGGGGGCTTACTGAGACTTCTCTCCCCCTCCCCAGGCCCTCCACTTGAATTTAATTGTGTTTTTCTCTAGTGTGGTCCTGTAGTTATTTATATGCTAGTTTCAAATTAGTATTGAGTACGTTGGAGGCTTGCTTTTCCATTCTTTTTTATTTATTTATTGAGATAGAACCTCAAGCTGTCGCCCTGGGTAGAGTGCTATGGCATCACAGCTCACAGCAACCTCCAACTCCTGGGCTCAAGCAATTCTCCTGCCTCCACCTCCCAAGTAGCTGGGACTACAGGTGCCCACCACAATGTCCAGCTATGTTTTGGTTGTAGCCATCTTTGTTGTTTGGTGGGCCCTGGCTGGATTCGAACCCGCCAGCTCAGGTGTGTGTGGCCAGTGCCTTAGTCACTTGAGCCATAGGTGCCAAGCCTGCTTTTCCATTCTTGAGATACATTACTAAGGAGAATGTTCTTTAATTCCTTCGATACAGGTAAATACAACAAAAGATGTAACGTTTCCATCTTTTTATGGTTGAATAGTATTCCTGTGTGTGTTTGTGTGTGTGTGTCACAGTTTATATATCCATCCATGGGTTGATGTGTACTTGGGCTGTTTCCACATCTTTGTGATTGTGAACTGAGTTATAAAAAACATTCAAGTGGAAATATCTACTCAACTTTTAATGTAAAACTTATTGCATTTATTCTAAATCTATCCCTTTTTTGTAATGCTACGTACATTGGAATATAGGATAGGACTTCAACCACTGGCATAAATTTTTCCATTCCACCAAAGGATCCCATGTCTGACTTTAGGAGGAATGAAAAAGAACTATCCTTGTTCCCTTCTATAGTATAAGGTCTTCTGGTATCTAACACTGAGCTGCAGAAACAGGACGCAGCTTTTGCCAGGAAGCAGCAACTGGCTATTAGAGCCACATACCCTCCCTAATTGGAACGTTCAAGACTGCTAAAGTAGGGCATGCCTGAGGAATGATGTAAGGAAAATGGGTTTGGAATTCAAGGAAACCTGACTTTAAACTCAAGACCCACCTCTAATGGCTCTGTGACCTCAATAAAATTTACTTAGTTGAGCCTCAATTTCTTCACCTACAAAATGGGGCAATGACTCAATAATCTTAAAGAGTTTCAAAATTAAATATAATATCTGATTTTAAAAGTAGGCATATTATTATTGCTATTGGTGTTTTGCTGCTTATGGTATTACACAGTCTTGTAATTAGGTCATGTTTATTTTTACATTCCTAATTCAAACACACTCAAAGTCAGAGAAAACAGAATTTCTTTTTAAAATGTTTTTTGATAATAGGTAAAATTAAAATAGTTCAGGAATGTTTCCAAGGTTTTGGCTATAGACTTATGTAATTTGAAAGACCATAGAAATTATGCATTCTTTCTTGTTGATTAACCTCATTTAAAGGTAGACAAGAGACTTGAATAGAAACTTCTTTGAAGATCACAGACAAATGGGCAACAAACACAAGAAAAAATGCACATTGTCCCCACTCATTAGAGAAATGCAAATCAAAACCACTCTGAGGTATCACCTAACTCCACTGAGAATAGCCCACATCAAAAAATCCCAGAGCTGCAGGTGCTGGTGTGGATGTGAACAGAGGAGAACCCTTATGCACTGCTGGTGGGATTACAAGCTAATATAACCTTTATGGAAAGAAGTATGGAGAGTTCTGAAAGAACTAAAACTGAAACTTCCATTTCATCCCTTGATCCCATTACTAGATATCTATGCAGAAGAAAAAAAATTATTTTACCACAAAGACATTCGTATTAGAATATTTATTGCAGCTTAATTCACAATTCCAAGACATGGAAAAAACCCAAGTGCCCCTCAACCCAGGAATGGATTAACAAACTGTGGTATATATATATACTATAGAGAACTGCTCAGCCATAAGGAAAGATGGAGACTTTACATGATTTGTGTTTATCTGGATGGAATTGAAACGTATTCTTCTTACAAAGTATTTCAAGAATGGAAAAAAAAAGTATCCAATGCACTCAATACTAATATGAAACCAATATATAAACAACTACAGTTCCACACAAAAGAAAAACACAAGTATAGTCTGGGGATAGGGAGGGGAGAGTGAGAGAGGGGAAGGGGGAGGAGGGAGGGTGACTGGCACTGGCGGAATCCCACCTAATGTACACTAGGGTGTTCAGCATGCTCCCTGGGGGAAGGGCTCAACTACCACATGAAATTTACCTTAGAAATGAAAACAGTGTAACCTAAACATTTGTACACTCATCTCAATTTGAAATTGAAAAAAGAAATTATGCATCCTTAGTTTCTCATTTTATAGAATAAATAAAATATATGTCAACACTTACAATTACTGCTTAGTGTAGACCTGTACCTAAAACTCAGACCCCTTGTTTTCATTGTGGTTTCTACAACCTCATGTAACTTCCTTAAATTTTGTTTAGTATTTATTACTGATCTTTAAATTCCTTATATACAATGTTAGCTTGGAAATGATGTCAAGCTGTCACAATCAACCATAAAACATTAAAGAACTAAAGCTACATAAAATATTAATACAGATATGCGATGCACAAACATATTAAGCATTAAAAGTATGCAGATGATAACAATAATAATGAAACTGTGATACATGTATACCATGGAATACTATGCAACCTTAAAGAAAGATGGAGACTTTACCTCTTTCATGTTTACATGGATGGAGCTGGAACATATTCTTCTTAGCAAAGTCTCTCAAGAATGGAAGAAAAAGTGTCCAATGTACTCAGCCCTACTATGAAGCTAATTTATAAGTTTCATATGAAGGCTAAAACCCAATTACAGCACAAGAATATGGGGAAAGGGGCACGTGAGGGGAGGACGAAGTTTGGGTGGAGGAAGGGTAATTGGTGGGGCCACACCTACGGTGCATCTCAGAAGGGTACAGGTGAAACTTACTGAATGCAGAATACCAATGTCTTCAAACGGTAACTAAGAAAATGCCATGAAAGCTATAAATTAGCTTCATATTAGGGCTGAGTACATAGGATACTTTTTCTTCCAATCTTAGCAAAGTATCTCAAGAATGGAAGAAAAAGTATCCAATGTACTCAGCCCTACTATGAAGCTAATTTATAAGTTTCATATGAAGGCTATAACCCAACTATTAGCACAAGAATATGGGGAAAGGGACACGGGAGGAGTGGGGTGGGGGAGGTTCAGATGGACAGAGGGTAATTTGTGGGGCCACACCTATGGTGCATCTTAGAAGGGTACAGGTGAAACTTAACTAAATGCAGAATACAAATGTCTTCATACAATAACAAAGAAAATGCCATGAAGGCTATGTTAAACAGTTTGATGAAAATATTTCAGATTATATATGAAACCAGCACATTGCACCCCTTGATTGCACTAATGTACCCAGCTATGATTTAATAATAAAAAATAAATAAATAAATAAACAAGATCTGACAATTAAGTTCAAAAAAAATAATAAAAATAAACTGTTAAAAAAAAGGGTTGCCACAAACTTTCAAACTATTCAAAGCTTATCTATGAAGCATAATAAAATGAGATGTGCCTGTAATAAGAAATAAAGTTATAAAAAGAAGAGCTAACAATTATTTAGAGTTGTTAGTATCTCAAGTATTATGTCAAGGCTAAACCTACACATACACAACCATACATAATGTTATCTAAACCGTGCAACAAACCTATGAAGTAGGTATAATTATTCAGCAATAGTTTTAAGAGGGGAGAAAGCTGTGGTAAGGAGACATTCCTTCTATCAAACTTTATTTTTTTTTCCTTCTATCAAACTTTAGATGACTTTATCTTAGCAAACACATCTTTTGTGTCCTGTCTTTCTTTAATCACACTATCTAAAATATCATCCTCTACAACTTTTTGTCATCCTACTCTCCCTTACTTTTCTTCACAACATGCATTACTATCTAATTACATGTTTAATATTAATGTATTCATTTGCATATTTTCTATCTGTCCCACTGGAATGTAAGTTCTATGAAGACACAGAATTTTTACATGTTGTTCACTGCCCTATCCCTAGCACAAATCTACGCCTGACATAAAATGAACACTCACTAAATATTGATGAATGTGATGGAAAAGGGAACAAAAAATATCCTACTTGATAGTCAATTCTCTACCCTTTACCACACCAGCTATAAAACTAAGAGAAAATAACCTTATTCTGTGTTTTGTATATTAATCAGTTTATATAACTTTATAAAAAACCTGAAATATATTTAAATTGATTTTGGACAACTCTTTGATACAGTTAAAGAAAAATTTAGAATAGTAAATTTAAAGTAATAACCTAATTAGATAATTAAGATAGTTGTCTTCCATTTATGTCATGAAAGAAACAGTGCATTTCAACATCTAAATGCAGAAAAGTGGGGCGAGGAGAAGGGAGGAAGATTGATGTCCTCTCACCTAATACACACAGAATAAGGGTGTGTGGCACACCATACGTAAAGGGTAACAACTACAACTTGTTCTCTGTCTAACAGAGTCAGAAAATGTGGTCTAATTGTCTATATCCTCATATTAATCTAAAACAAATAAATAGACCATCACCCAGGGTGTTTCTGCGGTTGCTCCAAAGCTGCCGCCCTGTGAATAGAGAGGACACCTTTGCGGCCATAGCAACCACCACCCGGGTGCCGCTGCGGTGGGAAGCCACTGCCCCGGGAATAGGGACACACCGCTGCGCCCCGAGATCCACAGCGACTGCGTGGCCCCACCCCTCCAGCCTTCACGGCTGCTGCGAACAGCTGCGACCTGCGGCCATAGCTGCCATAGCAACCACTGCTGCTCGTGCTGCCGAGGTCACCCCGCGCATAGTGACAGAAAGCCCCTGCCCCTTCAGCCTTCACTGCAACTGGGAGCGTGGCCATAGCAACCGCCCACCAGGGTGTTTCTGCGGTCGCTCCAAAGCTGCCGCCCCACAAATAGAGAGGACACCTTTGCGGAGATAGCAACCACCACCCGGGTGCTGTTGGTCGGAAGCCGCCACCCCGCGAATAGGGACACACCACTGCGGCCACCGAGATCTGCAGCGACTGTGAGGCCCCTCCCCCACAGTCACCAGGAGCCCCGCTCCCGGGCTCCCCTCTCACAGCAGATGGTTGTTGCCAGACTGGACTGCAATTCTATATACATATAAAAATAATAATATTTCTGAGATTTTTTTTTTTTGGTGAATATCCTTTTCTTGGAGGCGCTATCGACAAATAACTCTTTACTTCACTTTCTTTTCTTAGATTATTCTTATCACCTCCTATTCTCAACTAAACATACCTCTTCCTCTCCCGCGTTAATTTCTTTCTTCTCTCTCCCCCTCCTCTCCCTCCCTTCTTATAGCTCCTAAGAGTGCTTATATCATATTTGCTAGAGCCTTTTCTTCTTCGCTATTCTCAAGCATTTTATAAGAAGCATTTTAATTGTAGAATTCCTTTTCTTTTTTTTTTTCTTCTTCACTGTTGTTCTGTGATTGGCTGTTTGTTTGTTATGTTTTGTTAGTATGTAGATGTTTCTGACTGCGGGCGCATCTGTGGACTTAGGCGTCTAGTAGCCCTTCTACGAATGTATTAGCCCATTTGCTATTAATGTGATTGATGTTATAAATGTTTTCCTTGCCACCTTGATACTTCAGTTCACCCCCTGCCCAGGATTGGAAGTCTAGAACTCTACTCATCCACAATCCAGACTGACTGCATTAACAACTGGACTGGAACTCTTGAACTGTACAGGCTGCAGTCACCGCACCAGTACCTTGGTGGAGGGCTGGTCAACCACAACTGTAGAAGTCTCTAGCCCAATCTCACTCTCCTGCTCATATAGCTAAAAACTGAAAAACAAACATGGGGTGGAACCAGCGGAAAAACTCTGGCAACACGAATAAACAGAATGGTGCAACTCCCCCCAAAAATGACAAACCATCCAATCCAGACTATCCCATCGACAAACAGATGGCGGAGATGTCTGAAATCGAATTTAGAATCTGGATAGAAAACAAGATTAATAAAATGGAAGCTAACATGGAGGTAGAGATTATAGGATTAATTCAGAAGTTGTCTCGAGATTTCAACCAATTCAAAGACAAAATGACCAAAGATCTCGACACATTGAGACAAGAAGTTGCAACCCTCAAAGAGATGAGAAATACAGTAGAAGCCCACAGCAACAGAATAGAGCAAGCTGAAGAAAGGATTTCTGACATCAAGGACA
>CAUYON010036909.1:0-12501 GCA_963573935.1 Arctocebus calabarensis
TTGTCAAAAGCATAACCTGCAAAAATCTTCTCCCATTCTGAAGGTTGTCTATTTGTTTTGCTTACTGTGCTCTTGGCTGTGCAAAAGCTTTTTAGTTTGATCAGATCCCAGTAATGTATTTTTGGTGTTGCTTCAATTGCCCGGAGGGGGGGTGTCTTCCTCATAAAATATTCTCCCAGCCAAATTTCTTTAAGTGTTTTCTCTTCACTCTCTTCTATTATTTTTATAGTTTCATGTCCTAAGTTTAAATCTTTTATCCAGTGAGAATCAATTTTTATTATTGAGGAAAGGGGCAGGTCTAGTTTTAGTCTTCTACAGATTGCCATCCAGTTCATCCAGCACCATTTGTTAAATAGGGAGTCTTTCCCCCACTGAATATTATAGATAGGCTTCTGGAAGATCAAATGGCGATAATTAGTGGGATTCATCTTTTGGTTCTCTATTCTCTTCCATAAATCTACTGCTCTTTTTTTGTGCCAGTACCATGCTGTTTTGATCACTATAGATTTATAGTATAGCTTGAAGTCTGATAATGTGATACTGTCTTATTTGTTCTTATTTCTGAGTAATGTATTTGCTATTCAAGGTTTTTTCTGATTTCATATAAAACAAAGTACTATTTTTTAAACTTCTTTAAAGCATGACTTTAATATGGATTGCATTAAATATGTAAATTGTTTTGGGGAGTATGGACATTTTAACAATGTTGATTCTTCCCAACCATAAGCATGGAATGTTTTTCCTTTGTTAACATCTTCAGCTATTTCTCTTCTCTGAGTTTCATAGTTCTCCTTATAGAGGTCTTTCCCATTCTTTGTAAGGTAAATTCCCAAATATTTCATCTTCTTTGGCAGTATTGTAAAAGGAATAGAGTCCTTGATTTTTTTTTATCTTGACTATTGTTGGCATATGTAAAAGCTACTGACTTGTAAGTATTGATTTTGTATCCTGAGGTGCTGCTGTATTCCTTGATCACTTCTCAGAGTTTTGAAGTTGAGTCCCTGGGGTTTTCCAGGTATAGTATCATATCAGCAAAGAGTGAGAATTTGATCTCCTCTGACCCTACTTGGATACACTTGATTGCCTTCTCTTGCCTGATTGCGATGGCTAAGACTTCCATTACTATGTTGAATAGCAGTGGAGACAGTGGGCATCCTTGCTTCATTCCTGATCTGCGTGGAAATGTTTTCAAATTTATACCATTCAATGAGATATTGGCTGTGGGTTTGCTGTAGATGGCCTCTATTAGTTTAAGAAATGTCCCTTTTATGCCTATTTTCTTAAGAATTCTGATCACGAAAGGATGCTGGATATGATCAAAAGCTCTTTGTGTGTCAATTGAGAGAATCATATGGTCTTTGTTTTTTATTTTCTTGATGTGATGTAAATATTTATAGATTTGCATATGTTGAACCAGCCCTTTAACCCTGGAATAAAACCAACTTGATCATGGTGTATAATTTTTTTTGATGTGTTGTCAAATTCTATGTGCTAAGATCTTATTGAATACTTTTGCATCGATGTTCATTAATGATATAGGTCCATAATTTTCTTTCTTCATTGGATCCTTTCCTCATTTGGAGATCATACCCAGGGTAATATTTGCTTCATAAAATGTACACCACGTTTCTAGACTCAACCAGGTATTGGTTCATTTCCTTCAGATTTTCATATTTCTGGGAATAGAATTTTTGTAGTAATCATTGAGGATTTTTTGACTTTCTGAAGTGTCTGTTGTTATTTCTCCTTTATCATTTCTGATAGATGATATTAGAGATTTTACTTTTCTGTTTCTGGATAGGTTAGCCAAAGGTTTATCTATTTTGCTAATCTTTTCAAAAAACCACGTTTTTGTTTTGTTGGTCTTCTGAATGATTCTTGGGTTTTCAATTTCATTTAATTCTGCCCTAATTTTCGTTCTGTCTTTTCTTCTGCTGGGTTTGAGGTTGCACTGTTCTTCCTTTTCCAGTTGCTTGAGATGATCCATTAAGTTGTTGGCTTCCTCTTTTTCTGTGTTCTTAATGAAGGATTCCAATGCTATAAATTTCCCTTATAGGACTGCCTTTGCAGTATACCACAGGTTTTGCTAAATTGTGTCTTTGTTGTCATTTTGTTCCAAAAATTTGGTGATCTCTTTCTTAATCTCGTCTTTGACACAGCTATCATTCATCCTAGGATTATTTAGCTTCCATGACTTCGTTTGAGTCTGAAGATTCCTGTTGCTGTTGAGTTCCACTTTTATTCCATGGTGGTCTGAGAAGATACAAGGAATAATTTCTACATTTTTAAATTTGCTGAGGTTAGACTTGTGTCCTAGGATATGATCTATTTTGGAGGATGACCTGTGGGCTGATGAGAAGAATGTATGTTCAGTTTTATTAGGGTGAAATGTTCTGTAGAGGTCTGTAAAGTCCATTTGTTCTAGAGTCAGGTTAAAGTTTAATATTTCTTTGTTTACCTTCTTCTTAGAGGATCTATCCAAAACTGTCAAAGGGGTGTTAAAATCTCCAACTATTATAGTGCAAGAAGATATCAAGTTGTTCATATCCATTAAGGTCTGCTTTATGAATTGAAGAGCATTCTGGTAGGGTGCATAAATGTTAATTATTGAAATCTCTTCATGTTGGATGTTTCCCTTGACAAATATGTGGTGATCCTCTTTATCTTTCTTTGTCTTTGTTGTTTTAAAGCCATTGTATCTGCTACTAAAATTTCACCCCCTGCTTTTTTTCTGGTTTCCATTTGCCTGTTATATACAAGTCCATCCCTTCACCCTGAGTCTATTTTCATCCTTTTAGGTGAGGTGAGATTCTTGTATATAGCAGATATCCAGTCTGAGTTTATGTGTCCAGTCAGCCAGCCTGTGCCTCTTTAGAGGATAATTTAAACAATTCACATTCATTGAGAGAATTGGTGAGCCTGGTTGTATTTTGGGTGTCATGATTTTTGGATGTCCAGTGGACGTTTTTAATCTTTTCACCACTGGGGAAGTTGGGTTTTGTTCAAAAATTTCTGGGTGAGTTTACTTTGGAGGTAGAGCATTGCACTTATCATTGTGGAGGATGGGTCTGAGAATATCCTGGAGAACTGGTTTAGTTATGGCAAATTTCTTCAACACGTTTATGTCATTAAAGTATTTGATTTCTCCATCACAAATGAAACTCAGTTTAGCTGGATATAGAATCCTGGGCTGGAAGTTGTTTTGTTTTAGGAGACTGAAGATCGATGACCATCTTCTTGCTTGAAATGTTTCGACTGAGAGATCTGCAGTCATTCTGATATTTCTCCCTTTGTAGGTGATGCTTTTCTTACATCTGGCTGCTTGCAAATTAAATTTGGCAAAGTTAATCACAATGTGGCTAGGAGATGCTTTATTTAGATTGAGTCTTGCTGGGGTTTTGAAACTGTCTGCTATCTGAAGTTCTGTATCTCTTGCAATGCTTGGGAAATTCTCCTCCAAAATCTCATAAAGTAGAGTATCTGTACCTTTAGGATCATCCTCTTCTCCTTTGGGAATTCCTATAGAATGAGTATTTGATCTTTTGGAGTAATCCCACAACTTTCTCAGGGAATGATCAGTTTTTACTCTCCATTTGTCTGCCTCTTTGAGTGTTTGGGAATGTTCAAAAGTTTTATCTTCGGTTTCAGAGATCCTTTCTTCTGCCTGCTCAACTCTATTACTGAGTGATTCTACTATGTCTTGGAACTCCTCATCTACCTTTTTTATTTCCTTGAGTTCTTCTATCTTTTTTCTCATTATGTCCATATATCTTTGGTGATGTGGGCTTTGAATTCATAAATTTCTTGAGACAATTTTAGAACTACTCTTTGGAATTCAGTTTCTATCTTTTCTTCAATTCAATTCATCTTATTTGCAATCCATATTCTGAATTGAATTTCTAACATTGCTCCAATTTGTTTATGCATGGCATCTTCAGTTGTATCTCCTTTGTCATTTCTTGGGGGAAGGGTGATCTACTCTGGTTATTCATGTTGCCAGAGTTCTTCTGTTGGGTCTGCACCATGTTTATTTTCCACCATCTGGTTATTAGAACTGGTAAGGTGAGACTGAATTGGGGTTCTTAAGTAGTGGAGATAGCACTTTACCAAAGCACTAGGCTTGTAATTGTAGCTTGTCTCCTACAACCTTACAAAGGGCCCTTTCAGAGTTTTAGCCAGAGACTCTGAGGACCTACTTGGTGAGATAGCACAAGCTAGCTCTGTTTGATATCAGCCAACCTCTTCCCTATCCTAGGAAACCATAGTATTAGGTTTAAATCTTGACTGTGAAGAGATACAAACAGCTGCGGTGCCCAGCCCCCATCTTTCAGTTGTTTTCTGCAATAGAACTTGAAGGTCAATCTCAGAATGTCCCCAAGTTGACAGCCCTAGACCTAGGTTTCAACCAAATTGTCTCAGGCAGTACAAACCGTGTCCAACAGAGAGAGATTCAGGGGTCTCTAACAGTACATTTGGAGGGAGGAATCCATATTCCCAGATGCCAGACTCAGTACACACTATTGTTCATTTCTCTGCTCACAGGCCCAGCTAGAGCCAGGGGCCACACCCCTACCCACCAGTTTCAGTCCACACACAACTAGGCTGTGCTTGCCAGACCAGTTGGAGTCAAGGGACTATGCCCCTGCCTGCCAGTCTCAGTCCACTGCCTGGCAAGCCTCTGTTCTCAGGCTCTGTTGGAGTCAGGACACTGGGCCTGTACGCTCATCTCAGTCCACACACAGCTAACCTCTGCTTAGCAGACCAGTTGGAGTCAGAGGACCACACCCTGCCTGCCAATCTCAATACACTGTCTGGCAAGCCTCTGTTCATAGGGTCTGTTACAGTCAGGGCACCGCACTCTGCCCACAGGTCTCAGTCCTCACCTGGTAATTCTATGCTCACCAGCTCCACTGGAGAGAGTGGGCTATGCCCTAGACCTCAGGTCTTGGTTCACACCCAGTAAGCCACTGTTTGAGGGTTCCTTTGGAATCAGAGGATCACATCCTTGCTCTCAGGTCACAGTCCACACCCACCAAGCCTCTGCTTACAGGCCCAGCGGAGGCTGGGGACCAGCCCTGCAGCTGAACTCAGTGCACACAGAGCAACCACTCTCCTGCTATGGGTGCCATCAGATTTGGGGGATGCCAGACACAGCACAAACCAAGGGTCAACACTACCACTGGCCAGGAATAGTCATAACCAGGGGACTGCTCCTCTACCTGCTGAGTGTCCCTTTCTTCCCACACCGTCTTTCTTCCCCATTAGTCACAGATTCTGCCCTGATGTTTGGTGGTCCACACTATACCCAGTAATCTCAGGACAAGACCAAACACTGTGCTCTGCAGGCAGCAGAACTCCAGACTGCCCTGCAAGGGGGAAAAGGTGGACTGTGAGTTTGGACTTGTGGGGGAAAATGTCCTATCTATTTTATGCCTGGTGAAGTGGTCTGTAGGTTCATAAGCGGGACCTCCTTGGAGAAAGAGACCTGGAGTTTAGTAACTCCCTCCAGCAAGGTAAAATGAGAGGTCTTTTGTTCCCTGCTTGTTTGCAGATAGCCAACACAGGCCCCCTGCTTAGGGGAGGGGTCTCCTGTCCTCTAGTGGGTAGGCTTTGTATGTGTAATTTGGTTTTTTGAATGCTCTTCCTCGGAGTTAGAGCTTGCTGAACTTCTTTCTTGGCCCAGTTCCCTGTTTTGGGCTTCATAGAATCCAATTCTGTCCAGTTTTTCTTCCTCTGCTCAGGACCCTCTGCCGAGGGTTGCTACTAGTCAGCCATCTTCCCAGAATTGGTGGACAAATGTTAAGAAATATTTAACACATTTCTGGAGTTCATCTTAAATTTCTTCCAGGTCTGAGCACTTGGACAGAGTCATTCAAATAGCAACCTATTCAAACTGCTGGAAATTATTGGAGGAGAAACAAACTGAAATGATGAGTAAAATCCCAGAGTCTCCAGGTGCTAATAGGACCCTTACATCATTCAGTCTGCTCTGAGAATGTTTTAGGAATTACAAGTATGTATCTACATACTCATATGCCCTAACACATCCAAAAAATTTTTTTTTAGTTTTAAAGAAATGAGGAACAATGTAACAGCATTTTTCTAGATAGTCATTGCAAAATCATATGATTTAGACCATTTTTGATTGTCTCTGAGGCCTATGTTTCAGGCTTTTTTTCCCCCACCAATAGGAGGCTGTGGCTGCTCTCAGAACTGCTTTTCCCAAAGGTCAGGAAAATGGGTGGTGTCATGTGTGATCAACCCATCTCTGCTGTGCTGTGTTTTACTCTGCTCAGATGACGCCTGCATTCCTGGAGAGATTGCTTCCTATGCCAGTCATCTATTCCTGGGCCCAGAGCTCACACCTTCTTCCTTAGAGCCCTGGGCATCCTGATAACAGCCTGGGGATGGTTAAGGGCAAAATTTTTCTCATTTTACTCCCAGGAACCTCTGTCAGGGTTGCTGAAGCCATGATACTATTATTGTGTGTTGTGGAATATTAGGCTTCTGAGTGAACCTGTCTAAGCCAAATTTGAAAACTATTGATTTAGTCCCTCACCCTACACCCTAAGGGGGGAGAGTGATGTCTCTATGGTCACTCTCTGTGGCTACTATCTGTGGTCAGAAGCAATTCAAGTTCTGTTTCCCATCAGGTCTTCAAGTCTTTTTTAGAATAAAGATTAAGCCTCACAAATTTTCTCTGTGTTTTCCTATTTTAATTATGAAGCAAGATGCTGGGTTTATATGCCACCTGTTCCAGTTTCTAATTATGTGGCATGGAGCAAGTTATTGAACCCCTATGGCTCAGTCTACTTACCTGATAGTAGAGGATATAATAGAACCCACCTCTTGGGTTTTATGTGAAAAGTTAATGAGACCACATGGGTAAGCACAGGAAGGCATGGGTGACTTCCTTTATCATTCAGTTCATACTTTCAGCAACTGGTGATTTGGCATCTACTCTGGATGGGACCCTGTCTTAGGTTCTGGGGAAAAAGAAAAACCCTGGATTGCAGAGCTTACATTGAAGGGGTCAAGAGGAAATTAATGAGCAAATGTTTACATAAACAATATAATTCCAGACAGAGTTCCTAAATGGAGGACAAAGGTTTGAAAGGCATCAATGGAGAGAAGTTGGGGGGCAGTCACTTGAGATGATGGTCAAGGCTCTGAAAAGGTATAGAGGCTAGAATGACAGAGAAGCAGAGAGCCTTAAAAAATCTGGCCTATAAGCAGTCCAGGCCATGGGCCAGGGAATAGAAAGTCCTTGTGCCTGAGAGTCTTCCAGGAAGACTGGAGTAAAAATAGCAAAGAGTGCCAAGCTATGGTCTTGAAGTAGTCATTTTTTTCTTGCTAAACTCTAACCATGAAATATACACTTCCTGAATTGTTTAAATTGTCCTTTTTCTTACTAACTCTAACTAGAAGAATGTCTTTTCTTGGATTTGTTTCCATAGGAAGTTTACTACAGATGATACTGCTGCAGTTTTCCTCCTCCTCCCCCTTCTTGTCCTCCTCGTTCTCCTTCAAATTTGATTTCAAATGTACTTTAAGCTTTGAGTTCTCCTCCTCCTCTTCCTTCTAGTTTATAATTCTCCAGATTAAGAAGAACTATATTCATAAATATTGTTACAGATACTATTGTAAGATCTGAAACTCTGAGCCTGATGTTCCAAATGGATGAAACTTTGGGGATTCTTCTTTGGATATATGGTGAGTATATTTGTGTGCAAAATGAATAGAAAAAATGTGATGAGCACCTGTGTTAGATGGCATCATTCAGCAAATATCCATCTCTGTCTCCCTGCTGACTGATATTGAATTAGGCCCAGCGATTTATTTTTATCTATGGAAAGTAAGTGGACAAGACATTTAGTATATTCTGTTCTGGGTTGAAATGAGAAGACATGTGAAATTGACCTGACTTTCACCCTCAGCCTGGAGCTGAGCTCCACAAACACTAACAGGATTTAGCAGAAAGGAAGCTAACTGCAGTAAAGCCTAAACATGAGTATGAAACAAATATTTATTGTTATAGCCATTAAGTTTCTTTCTTTTAAAAAAATGCAATATGCATTCATTACTCAAAAGCTGACTAATACAAGCACTGATTGTGTGTGAGACACTGTTCTGAGTGACAGAAATACAATATTGAATAAAACAGTCAAATGTTCTTCTCCTAGGGAAATTATATTCTATATGCATGTGTGTGTGTGTGTATATAGTATATGTTCATTAGTGGATGTGGAATAAAATGTGTTCAAATGCATGAAGTTGTGCAAAAAAGCATGTTCACTTAATATGTCAAAAATGGTTAGCCCAAGTGTGAAGAGAAAACACAGAATAAGTTTCTGATCTTGTCTGCCAAAGTCCAAGGCCTGTACCCTGTTCCCTGTTCTCTATGCTACCCAGTTTGCCACGGCTAATGTTTTCACACTCTTCAGACACAGGTAAATTCCCAGGGCAGGGATTCAGTAAAGACTTCCCCATTTAAATTGCTTAAGTAGTAATCCCCCTCTCCTATATAACAAGAGCAGCTTACAGTCAAGAATAGCAAGACTCATTTCCATCCAAAGGAAAAATGCTCCCAAATTGACTGCCCCACTCTCAGCAGTCTGGAATACCATTGTCAATGTTGCATTATAAGGTAGAAGGAAAATCTGTGCCTTATACATGTAACTTAATAAGGCTTTAACATACAAGTGGAGATTTTTGTTCTGAGGCAGCTGGAAAGTGTGCATAATTGTATCTGTCTGAGAAAACATCCTAGTGTTGATTGACTAGATTTCGAGTATCTTCTTACCTGTTCTTCCATTTATCGTCTTTATTTACTCAGTTCCATAATTACTCCATGTCACCAATGGTAGTAAAATCACTTGTGTCCTTATAAAAAACAGCAAGGTAGCAATTATATAAAAGCTGCTCCTATACTTAGAATTATATCTTTCTCACACTTTAAAGCACTTAGAGCACACAGAAAGATATATCTTTTTAGAGCATATTATACTTTTCAACCACATTTATGTCTTACCTCACGTTGCCTTCCTAGTGCCTGTGTCTTGTAGGTGTGACAGGGTTTATTTCACAATTCATAAATGAACTCAGAAGTTCCAGGGTCTTGCCAAACTCAGCATACCTATAGAACACAAGCTTGTAATAGGAACCTGTTTTCCAACCTCATTGTCTGGTATCTTTACTGTTTTTTAAATGCTCAGTCACCACTTCATGTTCCATTTTATGAACATCTGAAGACTTGAACATTTTTAAAGAACAGTTTTGTAGAATAAATGGAGAGTTACTATTTTACAGGTAAAGGACATTGCTGAACAGCCTCCCCTCTAAGGAATGAGGAGAATGAGTTTGTTTAGGGTCTAAAATAAGAGAACAGAAAGGAGACACCCCAGTCCTGGAAAGTGGCAACCCAGTCTTCTTTGGGTTTTAATGCTGGTGCCTTGTGTACAATCTATAGAGTGAATACTCACCCCACTTGGTGTTGAGTGACTGAAGGAATGAATGTATGCGTATTGCCTAATGTGAAAACATACTGCAATCACCAAATCTAGCCCATATTGTAGATGTCTACCTATGAAAAATAAGTGCCATTTGAAATAGAGTGATCAAACTTTTATAGAAAAACAAATACTTCCAATGAATACACTCAACCAGTTTCTCCACTTCCTCACTACTCTCCCTGCCATTCAGCAATCTAGTTTTCCTGTGGTTGTCAAAATAACATTTTTCCTTTTTAGGGTCTCTTGCATCTGCTTGTTTCTCTCCAGGCCCACCACCTGAGTTCATTTTGTCACCACCACTGTGGCATTGCTTCACCAGGAAGCCTGCCAGAGCTTATGCGTTACCATTCCCTGGGTAATGAAGTTTGTACACTAGTATATGCTCATCAGGGATATAATGGCAATATAAGTTTTACCTGCTTTTAATTCATTTGCAAGACATTGAACAGAATACAGGTAAACTCCTTTTTTTTTTTTTTTCAGGTTTTTTTTGTTTTGTTTTTGAGACAGAGCCTCACTTTGTTTCCCTCGGTAGAGTGCCATGATGTCAGAGCTCACAGAAACTTAAAAACCATGATCTCAAGAAATTCTCTTGCCTCAGCCTCTCAAGTAGCTGGGACTACAGGCACCCGCCACAATGCCTGGCTATTTCTTAGAAACAGGGTCTCATTCTTGCTCAGGCTGGTCTCAAACTTGTGAGCTCAGGCAATCCACTCACTTCGGCCTCTCAGAGTGCTAGGATTATGTTCTTCTACATTTGATGACATTCTTAAGTGATTCTGAGCCCACCAAAACAAATGAAAAGGACAAAAAAAGAGAATGTCTGGATGCCCATTGAGCCCCCACTTGTCAGACATTGGTCCAGGCATGGCCAGTGACTCTCCAGGCTCAGCTTCTTGGCCTACTTGGGTAATTGGTATAAAATAAAGTACTCTAGCACTTTCTAAAATGTAAAACTATACTTCAAGTAAAATATAAGTTAGTATATTGAACATCTACACATCAGAAGGCAATGTTGGTTTTTAGGGCTGCCATAATACAATCTTAAAATGAAGTTTCCATTTTACAGGTGGGAAAACAGAACTCTCTCATGGAAGGATGACTCAGCTCCAGAGTATTTAACCCTAACCAACCAATTATTTGAAAATATGAATCTACTCCAGAGCTTTAATAGTTCCCCACTCAACGGCTGATCCAAACCAAGCTTCTTGGTCAGACGTGCAGACCCTTAAATTGAGTGATAAAAGCTTCCATCCATGATTCCTGAGCACTCTGTGGCTTTTTCCCTGATTTTCTAACATCTACCTTCGGCTCTGGCTATTGCCATTTCTTAATTACGTCTGCTCCCTCCCAGTTAAATCCAAACATATTGTAAGCTCCCATCTACGGCTTGCTTTCTTCCTCAGAGTTTCACAGAGTAACACTCCAGTGTGGTCTCTTAGTCATCACAAAAGTGCCAGAACTCAGCTAATTGACACTAACATCCTGTGGTTTAAATGGTTTAATTTTTTTAATTGCCCTCTGTTTTATGTGTTTATTTGCATGTTTCAAACTATGTTATAAACTCTGAAGAGCAGAAGAAATAGCTGATTAAAAAAATACTTTCTTAACACTTTTCAGAGAATTCTCAATTTTAGACAGCCTAGCTCAATGAATTATTTATCTGGACATATCTTGAAAAGTAAATTTGCCTCAGAAAGGTACCATCTTTGACTCTTCTCTGGTGACACCTAAAGCTATTTAATAGTAATGCCCTCTGTGTAAAATATTCCATGTTCAAAGCCCCTTTTCAGGTAATTGCTTAACACAAGCTCATAATCACCTTGTAAGACAGCTACTATTATTTCTATTCTGCAAATGAGAAAATTGAAGCCTAGTGTCTGACTGGATTGCCCCGGGTTAAACAGAGTTAGTGAGAAAGCTGGGACTGGAATAGAGGTCTTTTGATGCCCTGACTAGCACTTTTCCTTTACTCTATCACATGAATCTTTCTCCTTCCTGTGGTCCTTCATCCACTGTGCAGCTCTGCCCATTCACCCCTTTACATCACAGTGTTCTGTAAGGATGACAATAAGGGAATGCACATTAGCATAATGAAAAAGTGATGTGCCGTGACTTGACAGATCCCATGGATTTTCTATTGAGAAAGGCTATTGAGTTTGGAATTTGTAATCTTCCTGGGTGAAACCATTCTGCCCTTTTGTGTGAACAAGGTTAGGAGACAAGCTTGGTGATGTGCAGTTAACCTGACAGAATTGCTAGGTCACCTAGTAGTTTCTACTTTCTGACCACAGATCACCTCTTTTATGTCCTGGTCCCTCTTCTGCTCTTTTTAAAGGTGCAATTCGTTGGTGGGATGCATTTTTATTCCTCAGTGATGTGCAGCGAGAGGCCTTTCAGGCTCACGTGTAGTACTTTTGTAGGTCATCAGTGGAGCCGCTGGAAAATGATAAGGCCTCCATAAAACCCTCACTTCCCTAAATTCAGCCCATGCTCTGCACTTTTCAATTTGCTTCTTTCGTTATTTGTTATATATGCACAGGGTTATGTGATTTGTCCACATTGCACACTGAGAATTTTTCCACTGACTCCATGCCTACCAGGTATGTTAGTGATAAAGTGTATTAGGTGGTAGTTAATACTAATGAAACCTGGGACTCCAGGAAACAATAAGAAAAGGTATTTGAAGCTTTGTGTTTTGTTTTTGTTTTTAGTAAGGTGGAAAACACAGCGATATTGCTCTGGAATTTGGAATATCATTTTGTGAATTATCAAGCAGATTGACGATGCTGGAAACTTGATTTGTTTTTTTTTTTTGAGACAGGGCCTCAAGCTGTCACCCTGGATAGAGTGCTGTGGCATCACAGCTCACAGCAACCTCCATTTCCTGGGCTCAAGCGAGTCTCTTGTCTCTGCCTCCCAAGTAGCTGGGACTACAGGCGCCCGCCACAACACCCGGCCATTTTTTGGTTGCAGCCGTCATTGTTGT
>CAUYON010036911.1:0-16225 GCA_963573935.1 Arctocebus calabarensis
GGCACAGGGGAAGGAGGTCCGGTTTTTAGAGGGTCTCTCCCGTGGGGTAGAGTGGGAGGACAGCCGAACTCTGCTCGCTTGTTTGTATGGAGGTATGGCATATACTGCGAGCTGTTCTCTTGGGGGAGGGGACTCCCGTCCTCTTGGTGATGTGCTCTGTACCTTTTATTTGTATCCTTGGGGTCGCAGGTCACTCCAATAGGGTTGATGTACGTTCCTCGACCTTGTCTCTTGGCTCAGCTCCAAACCGTTGGCTTTCTTGCTAAATTTCTGTCCTTTAACTCTCCTTTTGGACAGGAGTGTCTGCAGAAAGCTGGCTACAGACCGCCATCTTGGCTCCTCCCCCTGAAACCTACCCTTTGTTTAGAGATAAGATCGAAACAAAAACATGCATATTTATCTCTTGACTTCAGAGTAATTTATACATTTGGGGAGTAAAGTAGTGAAGAAACGAATATTTTCAAAAATAATTAATTAATTTTAGAATAACATGGTTTAAACTTTCCACCAAACAATGTGTTTGACTTTTATACTCGTGAGTAGTTTAAGATTGTTAAGTATACAAGCAAACTTGACATATACCATTCATACCTAGGTGTACAACAAGTCCCTCAAAGGCATGGCCTTCCCAGTCAATAAGGGACAGAGTATAATTCACATGTCCTGAGACTGTGCTCTGTGAACATGTATTTACTGAAGGTTTAACTTTGAATTTTTAAGTGAAATGGTGTCTGGAAAACATCAGATCTTACTATAGGAAGGACAAGAATAGAAAAACAGGAGAAGAGATAACACCCTTGAAGTTCATGGAACTGGTCATCAGTCCCATTGGAAAAGGTAACCATTATGTTAGTGTAGGCTACCTGCTTTGACTTGGGAAAAGTCAAAGTTCTATATGATAGTACCAAAAAGGGTACTACAAAAGTGAAAGACTTTATCAGCAAGAATATTTATAAAGGAGAAGACACAGAATTATGTAATTAATGGTAATTGAATAATGTATCTTTAGCTTGAGTGGACATTTTTGTATATACTGCTCAGGTATTTAAATATATATTGTATATAACATATTAAATATATTTTTAATATATTTAACATTTTTCATATTAATGAGATATGGCTTCCCTCTATCCCCTACAAAATATGGTATATTTTTTCCTTTAGCTTACCTTTTCTTTATTGCTTGTGGGGAAATTCATCTTAACCTCTTGTATTGTTTGTTAACTTTTTTATGAGTTTAACAATTAAAAGGCAGATATTATATGAAAGTTTTTGTAAAAAGAAAAAGGAAATATATGAACATGGTTTTTTTTATTAAACTTTTGGATTCATGTTTTCACCTAAACATCTTCGCTATACCTTTTTAGAGAATATGAGTATGCAAATCCTAATGAGAAAAAGAAAGATTATGCATGAAAGAAAGATTCCATGTTGGTCTTGAAGCTCAAGGGCAATTAACTAATGCATTATCTGTTTACTTATTAAGGCTTTCATTGATTTTCTTTTGGTCATGGGTGCATACTAAAGTTGACTGTTACTGAGATTGAAAACTTGTCATCCTGTTGCTTGGCACCCACTCATAAAATGCTTATGAAATGATCAACTGGGTTGGAACAGAAGGCTCTTAGCAGGCATAGGGAGGGCAATTACTGTTATATATGAGAGGCTATTTCTTCCTTTGGTAGAACTAGGAGATTCTGAGGTGGTTTGGGATTTATATGAGAATAGCGATCTTACTTCAAGCTTTCTGCCACATGAGCTACTTGAAAACCAGAGCTGTTAATTAGAACTGAGAAGAAAGCCTCAATCCCAGTACAGCACAGCATGCTAAAAAGCAGGCAACACTTGTGTATAGTTGCATGTCTTACATAGCCTTGTATACAATTGTGTTTCTTAACACATATGAAGAATTCATCCTTTCTACATTTTGGCAGTTTAAAAATATTCCAGATTAATGCTCATATTAAATAATAATGTATAACAAGGAAGATAAGATAAAAGGCTTGCTTAGCCAAGAGGATTTTTTTTTTAATGTTTTATGTTAAATAAATAAAAGGTTGCTGGAAATTGTACCTTGGGATTTTCTTTTTTCTGGGTCTCTGAGAAACCCTGCCAAAGCACTTTTAAGAGCAATGATTAATTAGACCAGAGGCAAGACACCATACCACTCCATGCTAAGGGAAGAGATGTTCAATTTATTTCTTGCCAAGGATCATCTTCTCTCTGCTTTGGAAGACATCTGACCTACAGGAGTCACCACAGTTAGGTACTTGGTACTTAACTACTTTCAAGGCTAGAAGTGTTTGCCTTAGGACATGTGCCCTCTCAGGTGCAGAATGGATTGATCACAAATGGCATTCGGTATGGACCCTGCTTCAGATGCTTCTGAGAGTTCTCCATGAGAGAAGTGGTGCCTTCCTGGCATGGATAGGAGGCAGTGCTGTGCCATATAGTTTAGGAGAGAGACCTCAGGCAGTGTCTTTTCATTTCATCCAGTGCATGCCTGAGAATAAAAACTAAAACTGCTCTGCAGAGCAGTTGATAATACTCCATAGCCAATTCCTGTCATCTGTGGTCTGAGGAGAGATAGACTAGTAGTAGAAAAACAAGATTCTGGCAAAATCTTATCATGCTTCATCTTAGGGGTGCATCATAATTATAACATAAACCACTGGGGTTTTCAAATGAAAAAAATAATAAGTGGCAGAGCTAAGACTAGAACTGACACTGAACCACTGGGAACCATGATCACCGTGTGACTTTAGGAGAGTTAGGAGTCACTGGGGATTCCTGTGATGCTCATAAATGGAGTCTTCCTGGTTAGGAGCAGTGGAATGGCATTTCCGAGAGGATGCCGCTCAAGTTAGCTGGCTGTCATTGGACTTTGTCAGTTTCCAGAAGCATGGGGAGCATTGGCAAACCATATTTCTTCACCCTCTGGGCATCTAGTGTTTGAGCTAAGAAAGAATATCATTCTCTTTCTCCAAGGCTCTCTTGAGATACCAAAATAATGTTGGAATTTCACCTCAGCATACCCCATTTATTCATTATGTTTCCTTCAATTTATCATTGATTTTGACCCAACAGGAAGCATCAGGTTTGATTACTATGCTGCAGTGCCACTTAGGAGCCAAGAGACCCTGGCCACCCCATCAGTCTTCATCAAATTCAATCTTCTTCTTGACACCTCCTGTGTTTCAATAACATTCATTGGGCTTTTCCTTGTCATGCAATTATCTAAATTCTTCCCAAGATGCATAGTGGATCCATCTGGGTCTTTTTATTGCTGGAGCACTGGGAAGAAATCCCAGTTGGTTCCCTAGTCTTTAATCCTTCATTAAAACTCTGGTTTCTTCCCCCATCAATTTCTGCTTTATCTATTTTCTTATTTAACAACATCAGAAATATTTCCACCTGTTTGGCTACATTTCTTTTCTCCTCTGTTCACTCTCCTTCTTTTCCTTCCATTCAGCTGACTAGTTTTAATTTTCTTAGCTTCAGTAAAGGCTATGAAAAGAAGTTGGGACCATAAATAAGATATAATTTCCTACACTATGTTTTTCTTTTTTTAAGTAAAAATACTTGTATACATGTATGTTTAAACACTTTATTACTTGCATTATATTATGACATATCCATTCACTGAAATACTGCTGCTCTCGAAGTGGCAAGCCAAGAAGCCCTTCAAAATCTTTTATGTGTGTCTATACTATTTCTTATTCTCCCCCAGTAACAAACTAACATGGGAGTAACATAAAGTTACTCTCATCACATCTTTTATCATAGTCTGAGTCAGAGGCATATTCATTGGGAGAACAATGTGATTACCATAAAGCCAATCCGTCATGGTGTGTATTCACAGTGTACCAGTGGCTTCACCTGTGGTGTTCCATTTTACATTTTAATAGGAGAGTTGGGTAATTGCCTTTTCTAGGATATACCTACACTATGTATTATTGACCTTATCTATCCCAAAAGGATGGATGTTCTCTCATATTTAACTTTTTTTCTGAGATACTAATTGGTGTCTTGTGTCAACTCAAACATGCAGCCATGTCTAGAATTAGGGAAAGGGTTCCTGAGCTCACAGTCCTCCCCAACCATTTAAGTAATGGCTCCTCTGGGGAACTGTACTCATCAAGAAGTGGGTGAGCTCTTTAAATTAAAATCCACTAGGCCTCTTATTTTATGATTTTCCCTCTGGCAACCTGTATCATCTTCTTTGTGACCAGAGGGCAGAGGAGCATAATCTGCTATGTTAAATTAGAAGAATATCAGGTCTCTTCCAAAGAACTGTTTCAGCTTGTTCACAATCAGTTCTAATCTCCTAGCTTCAACTGTGGCACTGAAGACAAGCAGAATACCTTAGTCTCCAACTTGTTCTGTCCCCACTAAAAGCAGCCCGATCATCTGGTTTTACATACACCCAATGATCTTAGTTTGTGGCACAAAAAAAATCTGTATGCGAGTGTGTGTGTGTGGAGGAGGCACAGGTATTTCTTACCTGCTGGTCCATTCTCCCTAATAGGTTCATATGAAAGTTATAGAAGCCATTGTCCATATTGTCTTTCTCTTGTCAAATATAAATAATCATAAAATAGCAAACTATCATTCGCTTCTGTAATTTTAAATTACAGAAACAATGTACTGATGAATTATGTATATTATAGAATGCGTTATCCATAATATGTAACATAAAATGGAATGAATGTATATCCATATATGCCCTGAACTTTCTAAAGTGCATGCTAATGCACGGGGCAACTAACATCATTCTGGCCTGGAAGGGTTTGCAAGGCAAGAGCATTGGTTCTCCAGCAGTCAGCATCCCACTTTTCCTACTAGAGTCTACCAGGTGATATTCTTTGCCTCCATGCTGTTCAATGGTGCTTGGCTCTCAATTCAATCAAGATTAGGGTCTATAAATTTCACTTATGGGGCTGTCACCCAGTCGTACTAAGTTCAGCTTTAATTCACATTAGTAGGAAGTTATAATTCCATAGAAAGGAAAATATGTTATATTAAATGGCCAATATCTAGTATCATTACTTCACAAAATGATGAAGATGCTAAAAAATAATTAAGCTAATCTTAAGTTTTCTAGTACTTGAAAGTATAGGAGGCAAAGGAGGTCATATATTTTTTAAGTCTGTGTGTAACTTCTGCTACAATGACAAGAAGAAAAATTCTTCTTCAATAGTTTCATTTTTATATTTGCACATATTATCAAATTTACCTAAATTTTCTCTCCATCTCAAATCGTCTGAGATCAACATAGTTTGCATAGTGATAGTCTTTTTACCAAAACTCTCAAAGAACAACAGACAGCCAAGAGTAGGCATGTCATGAACCTTGATTGGCAGGCCTGTTAAAGAAGGGACTGGGACTAATTTGTGAGAGGGCTTATTAATTCAGGACTGATAGCCCAGAGAGAGTATGACACAGCTGTACAATCCCTCACTCAAAACTCTAAGAGCCAAATATATTTCAGAATTCACTTTTAAAAAAGGAATATGGCATATAAACCATATGGAGTAAAACACAATGTATGGTAATTCATATTAAGTGGAATAAACAAAGAGTATAGTGTCATATCAGTTCAGGTCGGATTTTGTGACCACGTAAGTTTGAGTTAGGTCAAATGTTGCTACAAAAAAGGTTAATGAAACACTTTGGGTTTTCAGTATTTTTAAGATTTCACTAGTGCAGGTAAGAATTAAAGGCTCCCTTGTTAAAGTATTCTTGGACATTTTATTTGAAATAAAATAAATATTCCTAGGCAAAATGCTTGGCTATTGTGAATAGTGCTGTAGTCAACACAGAAGTGCAAATATCTCTTCAATATACTGATTTTCATTCTTTTGTATATATACCCAGCAGAAAAAAACTCTGGGTCATATGGTAGCTTTCCTTCAATTTTCCAAGAAACCTTCATACTATTTTCCATAATGGCTGTACAACCTTACATTGCCAACAAGAGTACAAGCATTTCATGTTCTCCATATCCTTGCCAGCATTTATGATTTGTCTCTTTTGATAATAACCATTCTAACAAAGGCAAGATGATATTTCATTGTGGTTTTGATTTCCCTGATAATTAGTGCTGTTGAGCAATTTTTTTTTTCACATACCTGTTGACCATTTATATGTCTTATTTTGGGAAATGTCTGTTCAGGTCTTTGCCCATTTTTTAATCAGATTATTTGGTTTTTTGCTCTTTAGCTGTTTGCATTCCTTATGTACTCTGGTTATTAATGCCTTGTCAAATGGATAGTTGACAAAAATATTTTCTTGCATTCTTTAGGTTGTCCTTGCACCTTGTTAGTTGTTTCTTTTCCTGTGCAGAAGCTTCTTAGCTTGATTTAATACTATTCATCTATTTTTCCTTTTGTTCCCTGTGCTTTTGAAGTCTTACCCAAAAAATATTTTCCCAGATGAATGTGCATAGAATTTCTCCAATATTTTCTTCTAGTAGTTCTAAAGTTTCAGGTCTTATATTTAAATTTTTAGTCCATTTTGAGTTGATTTTTGTATACAGTGAAATACAGAAATCTAGTTTCATTCTACAATTGGATATCCAGTTTTCCCAACACCATTTACTAAAGAGATTATCCTTTTTCAAATATAGGTTCTTTGTGTCTTTGTCTAAAATGAATTGACTGTAAATGCATGGATTTATTTCTTGATTCTCTATTCTATTCCTTTGGACTAAGTTGTCTGTTTTTATGCCAGTATCATGCTGTTTTGGTTACTATAGCTTTGTAGTATAATTTGCAGTTATTTAGGGTGATACCTTCAACTTTATTCTTTTTGGTCAGGATTGCTTTAGCTATTCAGGGTCTTTTGTGATTCCATACAAATTTTAGATTTCTTAAAAAATTCTTTGAAGAATTTCATTGGTATTTTGATAGAGAAGGCATTGAATCTATAAATCACTTTAAACAGTATAAACATTTTAACAGTATTAATTCTTCCAACCCATGAACATGAGATATCTTTCCATTTTTTGCTTTGTCCTTTTCTATTTTTTCATAGTGTTTTATAATTTTCTATTTAGAGATCTTTCATTTCTTCCATTAAATTTATTCACAGGTATTCTTTTTTTATAGTTATTATAAATGGGATTGTATTTTTAATTTCTTTTTCAGATTGATCACTGTCAGCATATAAAATTGCTACTGGTTTTTGTATGGTGACTTTACAACACACAAAATGCACTTTTACTAAATACATTCATCAGTTCTAAGAGATTCGGGTGGAAATCTTTAGGTTTTTTAAAGTATAAGATCATGTCACCTATGAACAAGGCTAATTTGACTTCTTCATTTCCTAATTTAGATGTCTTTTATTTCTTTCTCTTGCCTAATTGCTCTGGCTAGGACTTTCAGGGCTATGTTGAATAAAAGTGAAACTGAGCATTCTTACCTTGTTCCAGATCTTAGTGGAAAGGATTTCAATGTTTTCCCATTCAGTATGATATTACTTGCAGACTTGTTATATGTGACTTTTATTATGTTGAGAGTTTTTATCATAAAGGATGTTGAATTTCATCAAATGCTTTTTCAACATCTGTTGTAATGGTCATATGGTTCTTGATTCTGTTGTGATATATCATGTTTGTTGATTTGGGTTTGTTGAACCATCCTTTCATTCCTAAGGTGAATCCCAGTTTATAATGGTCAATAATCTTTGTAATGAGTGGTTAAATTTAGTTTGCTATTATTTTATTGAGCAGTTTTATATCTGTGTCCTTCAGGGATATTGACTATAGTTTTCACTTTTATCTTTGTGTCTTTGTCTAAGCAAAACTTTTTTGATTTTATCTTTCCCTAAAAACCAACTTTTCATTTTGTTGATCCTTTATATTTTTTTTAGTCTTGATTTCATTTATTTCTGCTCTAATGTTTATTATTTTTCTCTTCCTTTTACTAATTTTGGGTTTGATTTGCTCTTGCTTTTCTAGTTCCTTGAGGTACATCATTAGGGTATTTATGTGGAGTCTTTCTAGTTTTTGATATATGCTATTTATTGCTATAAACCTTGTTCTTAGTACCAGAATATCCTGGTATCCCATAGGTTCTAATAAATTGTGTTTCCATTTTCATTTGTTATAAAGAAATTTTTGAAATTTCTTTATTGATCCCCTGGTCATTTAGGAGCATGCTGTTTAATTTTCATGCATTTGTACAGTTTCCAAAGTTCCTCTTTTATGGATTTCTAGTTGTGACCAGAAAAGGTACCTGATATGATTTTGGCTTTTTAGAATTTGTTGAGAGTTATTTAGTGACCTGACATATAGTCTATCCTAGCAAATGTTACACATGCTAATAAAAAAAAAAAAAGTGTGTTTTTTGTAGCAGTTGGATGAAATTTTTTGTAAATGTTTCTTAGGTCCATTAAGTCCACAATATAGTTTAACTCTGGTGTTTCTTTATTCATTTTCTGCCTGGATGGATATAGATGCAAAGAAATTGGTGGATTTGGTCATAGGAAAGATACATAGTTCCCTCTGGCTTATATATTTTTTCATGGATACATGCATGCAGCAAAGTCATTGACAAAAAGGTTGGGTAAATTAGAAGAAAGGAGGAAAGCAAAAATCTTAATTCTGCTTTTATATTTAATGAGCACTTTTTAAAAACTCTTTATAATCTTTATAATAATTCCTGTAATCTCAGTGGTTCTGTTGGTATGTCTGAAGTAAGATTATCTTTTCTTACACATCTTATCTTCCATAAGGATTCCTGAAAGCTGTCTAATCTCTTTGTTGAAAGGAGAAAGCATTGAATTTGTTCAACTTTACTTTCCTGTCCATATTTTCTCTAACCTTTTCTGAGATTTAAACTTAATTCTCCAAAACAGAAGCATTCTCTTTCCACTTTGACTTGTTGGGTAGCTCCTTTCTGCTCTTCTTACCTTGGATATGCATGTTTGTTATAGGGATCTGTTTTCAGGAGGCAATTTGATTTAATTTTATGAGGTTTGACAATTAAGTACACAAACTTTCACCATGCACTTACATTGTACAAATCACTGTACAAATCACTCAATAAGTTTCATAACCTTATTATATCTGTGTCACACAACTGTGTTCATGTTGATGTGTGGCAGTGCTTTGTTGAGTGGCATTCCTTATTGGGTGTGACATGTTTTTGTGTGTCATCATGAGAATGTCAGTGCTTGAATTAGAGCAAGAAACATTAAATTTCTTGTTAAACTTGGCAGAGTGGAAGTGAAATCAGGGACATGTTAGTCCAAGTTTATAAGGACAATGCCATGAAGAAAAAGGCAGTATACCAATGGATTAAGCATTTTTCTGAAGGGAGAGAAAGCATCACTGATGAAGAGAAGTTAGGGCAGTGAACAAAACATTGCAAAAACTCATTGAATTGTGCATCAAAATCATCAACTCATTGTGCAAAGCGTAGGAAACCAAATCAACATTCATAAAGAAACAGGAAAATTTGAAGTGAAAATCTTATTATGAGAAAGGTGTGTGAAAAGATGGTCCTGAAGAAGCTTGAAGGAGTTGAAATTTGCCAAGACCTTTTGGAGAGGCAAGATGATGTGTTGGGGCTATGTTGTCACTGGTGAGGAAAGATGGGTGTACAAATACCACCCTGAAACAAAGCATCAAAGTGCACAATGGAAGCTGGCTAAACTCCATGATGAAAAAAGTACTGTCATTACAAATCAAGAGTCAAAATAATGTTGCTAACCCTTTCTGATATCAAAGGGACTATTCACTATGTACCAACTGGAGAGTTAAGCAAGTTTACTATTTGGAAGCGCTGGAAAAACTTCATGAAAAAGTTAGACAAAAAGGACCTGGACTTTTCACTAATAATTCTTGGCTCTTACATCAGGACAATGCACCAGCTCATACAGCACTGTCTTTGAGGGATTTTTTAGCCAGTAAAAAAAAAACTGTATTGGCACATCCTGCCTACTCACCTGATCTGACCCCAAATGACTTTTCTTCTTTACCTGAAGATAGAGGAAATGTTAAAACGAAGACATTTTGATGACATTCAGAACAGCAAGAGTATTAAGATAGCAGCTCTAATGGCCATTCTAGAAAGAGTTCCAAAATTGTTTTGAAGGTGCTGATGTCAGTGCATGACTTCCCAAGGGGAGTTCTTCAAAGGCAGCCAGAGTGATATTCAGCAACGAGGTATGTAGCACTTTTTCTAGAATGAGTTTGCAAACTTAATTGCCAGACCTCATATGTTTATTTATCTGACAAATTGACAAATAAAGATGAAATAGGATTACTGGTATTTCAAATCTGGCCAATGTGTCTTATACAATTGGTGCCTGGTATCCTTTTTGTTAATTAAGATTTGATGTTGATTTGGATCACGTTCGTATAAATTTTTAAAACTCTATTATTTTAAAAATAATCCTAAGATCTTTTTACCCTACAAACATCTTAACCTTTTTCTTCCTGAGAAACTGAACGTGTGGATTGTCATTACATGAATAGAAAGCATATTTCTTCCTGCAACTTTAATCTGGGTCTTCTGAGAAATGTGTTAGATTCTAGCATGTCCAGAATGCAAATCCTAAATTCATTTCCAAAAATTTTCCTAAGACATAAACAGTCCTCCATACAAACAAGCAAGCGGAGTTCAAATGTCCTCCCATTTTACCCCATGGGAGAGACCTTCTAAAAACCAGACCTCTTTCCCCTACTAGGGTGCCATGGCACTCTCCTGCCAGGCATAAAACTGTATAAAACTGTATATACTCTTTACCTGCAATTTTGAACTCCTGGCACTTCCCTCCACTCTCACCCTGAGACCTGTCCCTCATGGAGTCCAGATTCTTGGGCATTTTCTGGAGGGGTGTAGACAGAGCATGGACTGTTGCTGATCTGTGCTGACCTTCCGGCTCGGGAGTAAGGAGAAGATAATTGGCTGAGGGAAAGGCAGTACCCCAAGGCACCGGCAGTGGTGGAAAGGGTGCCGGTGGGGCTCACACCCCTGGGGATATTTTGAAGGAACACTCTCAGTCTCTCTTGGCAACCCAGGGAGGCCAGGCAGCTTCTCAGGTGGCAGCCACTGGCAGAACAGATCTGGGACAGAGCGCAGGCTCCCACAGTAAAGGTTATGCCTGAGGCAAAACCGGCCTGGGCAGAGTGCGGGCGCCCAAAGACAGTAGACCCCCAGGGCAGGGCTGACCCAGAGGACTGCTTTACTGAGCTTCAGATGCACCCGAACCCTCAGGGGATCAAAGCTGAGACAAAGGGAGAAAATAGCCAGGACAGAAACAAATTCTGTGAACTTGTTCTGTTCTGTCAACAATCTCAATCAGGGACAGAGCTGGAATTGAGTGAATCGCCCCAGCCCCTATCAAGCACCTGAGGTTGTCAGGCCTCATTTGCCCCTGCCGAATAGTGACAGAGTGGCAGAAAGTGGCATTCCGGCTGAGGAGAGGCAGATCTCCCTGTGACTCAGGCAGGTGCAAACCCCTGGAGCATCTGCTCATTGGAGGGCACTAGATCACAGCCCAGTGACTGGGTGTGACAGAGGTGCAAGGTGAGGAATGAGGCATCAACCTTCCCATACTAATTTATTTGCTGGGGGTGGGGTGGGGGAGTCCTTCTGATCTCACAGGGCACCGGAATGAGTTATACTAGAGTTGCTAGCAGATCCCTGCTATCTAGTTGCTGGAGACCTTTTGAACTCTACCACCTGAGACCAGTGCTGACTGAGACAATTGATTGGAACCTCCTCAACTGGACCAATCCCCAAGGACTATCCAAAGTGGTACCCTGGGTGTGTGGTAGTAGGAAGATTTGATTTTCCTTTTCCAATTGTTGCCTGGGGGGTGGGGGGGGGCGGGGTGACTTAACTGCTGGTATTTTCCCACAGCTCAGACTTCATCCCAGAGTAACGGATTCAGATGTCAGTCCCAGCTTTCACACGAAGGACTGACCAATCACTACTACTAGAACTCCCAACCCTACTTATCCTTATCTGTTCAACTTGCCAAACAGTGCAAAATAATCATGGAGTAGAATCAGTGAAAAAGCTCCAGCCACATGAACAACCAGAGCAGATCAACCCCTGCAAGGAACAATTTGGGGGACACAACTGAAGATCCTATGCATAAACAGATGGCTGAGATGTCAGAAACCAAATTCAGAATTTGGATTGCAAATAAGATCAATAAAATAGAGGAAAAGTTGGATTTAGAAATTCAGGGAGCGTTTCAAAAATTGTCTCAAGAAGTCAAGGAATTCAAAGACAAAATGACCAAAGATAGAAGACAGTTACAGAACCCCAGCACAACTCAATCCAAATAAGATATCCCCCAGGCACATCATAATTAACTTCACTAAAGTTTATACGAAGGAGAAAATTCTGAAAGCAGCCAGACAGAAGAAAACCATAACCTACAAGGAGAAGAATATTTGAATAACTGAAGATCTCTCTGCAGAAACCTTTCAAGCTAGAAGAGGATGGTCATTGACTTTTAATCTTCTAAAATAAAATAACTTTCAACCCAGGATCCTGTATCCATCTAAACTGAGTTTCATTTATGATGGAGAAATTCAATATTTTAATGACATCCACATGTTGAAGAAATTTGCTATAACTAAACCAGCTCTCCAGGATATTCTCAGACCTATCCTCCATAATGACCAGCGTATGCCTCCACAACAAAAGTAAACTCACTCAGAAACTTTAAATCAAATTCCAGCCTCCACAATGACGAAAGGATTAAAAATGTCCACTGGACTTTTGAAAGGCTTATTAATATTCTCAATTAATGTGAATGGTTTAAATTGTTCTCTAAAGCACAGGCTGGCTGGCTGGATACAAAAACTCAGGGCAGATATCTGCTGCATACAAGAATCTCATCTTACCTTAAAAGATAAATATAGACTCAAGGTGAAGGGATGGTCATCTATGTTCCAGACAAATGGAAAGCAGAAAAAAGCAGGTGCTGCAATCTTATTCGCAGGTATAATAGGCTTTAAACCAACCAAAGTAAGGAAGGATAAAGATGGACATTTTATATCTATTAAAGGTAATACTCAATATGATGAGATTTCAATTATTAATATTTCTGCACCCAATTGATATTTCTTATCAATTCATAAGAAAAACTCTTAACATACATGAGCAACTTGATTTCCTCCAGCTCCATAGTAGTTGGAGATTTTAATACTCCTTTAGCAGTGTTGGATACATCCTCCAATAAGAAGTTAAGCAAAGAAATTGTAGATTTAAACTTACCCATTCAACATCTGGATTTAACAGACATCTACAGAACATTTCATCCTAATAAAATTGATTACACATTCTTCTCATCAGCCACAGAACAGTCTCCAAAATCGATCACATCTTAAGTCACAAGTCTAACCTCAGCAAATTTAAAAGAATAGAAACTATTCCTTGCATCTTCTCCAACCATCATGGAATAAAATTTAAACTCAATAACAACAAGAATCTACATACTCATACAAAATCATGGAAGCTAAATAACCTTATGCTGAATGATAGATGGGTCATAGGCGAGATTAAGAAGGAAATTACCAAATTTTTAGAACAAATGATAATGAAGACATGAATTATCAGAACCTCTGGGATACTGCAAAGATAATGCTAAGTGGGAAATTTATAACACTGCAAGCCTTCCTCAAGAGAATGGAAAGAGAGGAAGTTAACAATTTAATGGGACATCTCAAGCAACTGGAAAAGGAAGAACATTACAACACCAAAACCAGCAGAAGAAAAGAAGTAACCAAAATCAGAGCAGAATTAAATGAAATTGAAAACAAAAGAATTTAACAACAGATCAATAAATCAAAAAGTTGGTTCTTTGAAAAGGTCAATAAAATAGATAAACCTTTGGCTAACCTAATCAGGAAAAAAAGAGTAAAATCTCTAATTTCTTCAATCAGAAATGGTAAAGACGAAATAACAACAGACCCCTCAGAAATTAAAAAAATCCTTAACCAATATTACAAGAAACTTTACTTTCAGAAATATGAAAATCTGAAGGAAATTAACCAATACTTGGAAGCACACCACCCTCCTAGACTTTGCCAGAATGAAGTGGAAATGTTGAACAGACCTATATCAAGGTCAGAAATAGCATCAGCTATACAAAATCTCCCTAAAAAGAAAAGCCCAGGACCAGATGGCTTCACGTCAGAATTCTACCAAACCTTTAAAGAGGAACTAGTACCTATATTACTCAACTTTTCCAAAATATAGAAAAAGGTGGAATGCTACCCAACACATTCTATGAAGCGAATATCACCTTGATCCCTAACCAGGAAAAGACTCAACAAGAAAAGAAAATTATAGACCAATATCACTAATGAATATTGATGCAAAAGTATTCAACAAGATCTTAACAAACAGAATCCAGCAACACATCAAACAAATTATACACCACGACCAAGTGGGTTTTATCCCAGGGTCTCAAGGCTGGTTCAATATATGTAAATCTATAAATGTAATTTAGCACATAAACAAATTAAAAAATAAAGACCATATGATTCTCACAATTGATGCAGAAAAAGCTTTTGATGATATCCAGCATCCCTTCATGATCAGAATACTTAAGAAAATTGGTATAGAAGGGACATTTCTTAAACTAATAGAGGCCATCTACAGCAAACCCACAGCCAATATCGTATTGAATGGAGTGAAATTAAAATCATTTCCACTTAGATCAGGAACCAGGCAAGGTTGCCCATTATCTCCTCTGCTCTTCAACATTGTAAGGAAGTTTTAGCCATTGCAATTAGGGAAGAAAAGGCGATCAAGGTTATCCACATAGGGTCAGAAGAAATTAAACTTTCACTCTTCGCAGATGATATGATTGTATATCTGGAAAACACCAGGGATTCTAATACAAAACTTTTAGATGCGATCAAAGAATACAGCATTTTGTGTCTCAGGCTACAAAATCAACACTCATAAATCTGTAGCCTTTATATATACCAATTAATAGTCAAGCCGAAAAACTAGTCAATGACTTTTTCACTTTCACAGTAGTACCAAAGAAGATGAAATATTTGGGAATTTACCTAACAAAGGCTGTGAAAGATCTTCGTAAAGAGAACTATGAAACTCTAAGAAAAGAAATAGCTGAACATGTCAACATATGGAAAAACATACTATGCTCATGGCTAGAAAGAATCAACATTGTTGAAATGTCTATACTACCCAAAGCAATATACAAATTTAATGTAATTCCTATTAAAGCTCCATTGTCATATTTTAAAGACCTCAAAAAATGATACTTCATTTTATATGGAATCAAAAAAAACCTCAAATAGCCAAGACATTACTCAGAAATAAAAACAAAGCAGGAGGAATCACGCTTTCAGACCTGAGACTGTACTATAAATTGATAGTGATCAAAACAGCATGGTATTGGCACAAAAACAGAGAGGTAGATGTATGGAACAGAATAGAGACCCAAGAGATGAATCCAGCTACTTACTGTTACCTGATCTTTGACAAGCCAGTCAAAAACATTCAGTGGGGAAAAGATTCCCTATTTAACAAATGGTGCTGGGTGAATTGGCTGGTGACCTGTAGAAGAATGAAAATGGACCCACACCTTTCACCATTAACTAAGATAGACTCTCACTGGATTAAAGATTTAAATTTAAGACATGAAACTATAAAAATACTAGAAGAATGTGCAGGGAAAACTCTTGAAGGAATCGGCCTGAGTGAATTTTTTATGAGGAGGATTCCCCAGGCAATTGAAGCAGTATCTAAAATACACTACTGGGATCTGATCAAACTAAAAAGCTTCTGCACTGCTAAGAACACAGTAAGTATAGCAAGCAGACTGCCCTCAGAATGGGAGAAAATATTTGCAGGTTATGCCTCTGACAAATAACCAGAATATATAGAGAACTCAAACATATTAGCAACAAAAGGACAAGTGATCCCATCTCAGAGTGGGCAAAGGACTTAAAGAGAAACTTCTCTAAAGAAGACAGGCGCACAGCCTACAGACACATGAAAAAATGCTCACCATCCTTAATCATCAGAGAAATGCAAATTAAAACTACTTTGAGATATCATCTAACTCCAATAAGATTAGCCCACATAACAAAATCCCAAAACCAGAGATGCTGGCATGGATGTGGAGAAAAGGGAACACTTCCTACATTGCTGGTAGGAATGCAAACTAATACGTTCTTTTGGAAGGGTGTTTGGAGAATACTTAGAGATCTAAAAAT
>CAUYON010036912.1:0-37451 GCA_963573935.1 Arctocebus calabarensis
GCTGCAACCAAAAAATGGCCGGGCGTTGTGGTGGGTGCCTGTAGTCCCAGCTACTTGGGAGGCGGAGGCAGGAGACTTGCTTGAGCCCAGGAATTGGAGGTTGCTGTGAGCTGTGATGCCACATTACTCTATCCAGGGTGACAGCTTGAGGCTTTGTCTAAAAAAACAAACAAACAAAAAAATAAAAAAATATTTAAAAAAATAAAAAAAAGAGTTTATTGGTGTGCTGATGGGCGGCAGCAGACTGACCTCTTTGAGGGCAGGGACCAGGTCTTATCTGTTTATTCCCACTGTTTGGTACATCAAAGGTACATAATGAACATTTATTGAATTGGTGAGTGCTACCTTGGAATTCAGAATGGGAGGTCTCCTACTCCCTGAGATTAATCTTGGGCCAGAGTGGCTCTAAAAGGGAAATGGCTTCTGGCATCTGATTTGGGTCTGAAAATGTCAGGGTTACAGCAGGTGCATGATTGCTGGGGTAGCAGTAACATATACTGAGCACCTGTGGGGTGCCAGGAGCATTTCTATGTCAACATGAACTGCAATGCCCTTGAAGTGAGAATCCATGGAAAAATCTAGGCCCTAAGCACCTTCCATAAGGCTTCATGTGGAGAAATGTGGCCTGCAAGTTGAGCCAGCAAACGTCTGTGAATTTGTGTGACATCCTCACACATTTGCAGAGTATGTGAAATTGTTGAGGTCAAAGTTGACAAGTATGTTGCTAGATCCTGCTGCCACGCCTTGCGTGCAGTAGGTAATATCAATAACTTCCTGGAGTTATCTTTTCAATGGGCATAGTTAATACTATAACTAGTACTATAACTATCAATACCAGCAAGGGTTCCCATTATTGGTTTCATAGGTGTTCAGAAGTAGAGAGAGATCCCTATATCTGGAGGGCTTCGTGTGAGCTTTAGAGAATGGGCATCCGCCCCCTTTTGGCTTTAGTATTTCTAAAAGAACAAGCTTCCCACAGCAGTCTCCTTCCTGAAGCTGCTGTGGGAAGTTATGCTTGGAGGTGTGTGACTTGACGGAGGCTGGTGAGGGGAGGGCATTGCTGTCCCGTCAAGGTTTTGCCCTTGCAGAAGTGTGACATCCCAGTGCCAGCAGGAAGGCAGGGCAGACCCTTGGGCCAGTCAGAACAATGTGTGGGGAGAGAGGAGACTGTTGACTACTCCAGCCTGCTGATGTGCTATTCTAGGGTTCTAGGAAGAACTGTCTAGACTTGACTTTCCATGGACTCCGGGGGCAGTGCAGGGACCCTGGGGGTTGTGGTGGTCAACAGAGGCCAGAGAGGGAAAGGGACTTGCCTAGAGGTAGAGCTGGGATTACAGCCTAGGGGTCCCACATCTCAACTCAGGCTGATGCTGCCTCCTGTCCCCTTAGACCTCTTTAGAACCCTTGGAGGGGGTGTTTTGTCTTCATTAAGGCCCTGCACATGACAGGCACTGACACTTGAAATCTGATGACCTCCTCTACCCCCTAACCCTAGATCAGGGCAGAGGCTCAGTTCAGGTGGGGGATTCTGTATAAAAGGAAATATATATATATATATGTGTGTGTAAATCAGTTTGATTCATTTTTTTCTTATATATAAAACTACATCTGATATTAGAAACAAACATGAGACACTTAGTTTCATCACTGCCTGAATGTTTAGAGAGAGCCCTGTTTGGCCCCTCACCTGGGAACCGATGTCGGCACCTGCTCTGGGGTTTCCTTCACTTCTTCCTCCTTCCTCTCACTGCCTGCTCTCCACTCCTGCTTCCTGCTTCTTTTTGGACAGGTCCCTTCTTTATGGTGTCTTTTAGCAGACAAGAGGGGTCAGGGAGAGGTGAGATCTCAGCCTTCCCTCCCCTTGAAACTCTTCTTGCCCTCACTCTGAGCTCCATTAGCATAATTCCTAGGCATCTTCTGGCCAGGCCCCCAGGCCACTGGAAGTACTGGGGCTGCCTGGACCAGTTCTGGACAGAGTGGGATCTGAAAGGCTATGGGGACCTGGATCAGAAGTTATATAGGACAAAGGCCCCTTATCACCTCTTGGAGCCTGTGTCTCCTTTTAAGGGGTCTGATAGGTGGGGTGCAGTGGCTCAGACCTATAATCCTAGAACTTTGGGAGGCTGAGGTAGGAGGTTTGCTTGAGCTTAGACATTTGAGACAAGCCTGAGCAAGAGTGAGAACCCATCTTTACTCAAAATAGCCTGGTATGGTTGCGGGTACCTGTAGGCCCAGCTATTCTGGAGGCTGAGGCAAGAGGATCACTTGAGCCCAGGAGTTTGAAGTTACTGTGAGCTAGGCTGAGACCATTGCATTCTAGCCTGGGCAACAGAGTGAGACTCTGTCTTAAAACTAAACAAACAAACAAAAGGGCATGAGAGAGTGAAGATCTGGGCTCTCCTGCCCACTCCTGCTGGTGGCCTGCAGCTATGAGTAGTGGGGTGCTATGGGTCCCAAGGGAACACAGTCCTGGCCAGAGGAAGCAGGAGGAAGGATGACTAGTGGTGGTTTGACACACGAGTGTGTCCCTAAGCAGGCACCTCAGCAGAAGCACCCCTCCACCCCAGAGAGCTCTTTATCCCTTGGCTGCTCAAGCCCAGATCCTAGAATCCCAGCCTGCATTGTTACCCTCTCATCCCTGGCTCCAAACCTAGGCCTAGGGGGCTGCCTGACTCCATTGCTGGGGCCAGATGTCCAGGGTGCATCTGGAAGCACGGTCTTCTGCTCTGATTGGCCTCTGGCTAGTGTGGGTCTGGGGGCTGGTGTAGATTCCCCAGGGCTGAGAGCTGGGAAGAGAATCCCCAGACTCTGTTACCCATGTACTCTGGAGACAGGGGGAGTGTACCTCCCAAGGAGGTAGGCTTTGTCTTGGTTCAGATTCATGGAAGATTGGGGAAGAGAGACAGAGTTCTGGAGATGGAGAGAGGAGGGTATTGGGTGGAGGTGAAATTGCTCTCGAATCCCCTCCCATGGCTATTTCCATGGTTTTCCTATTAACCATGAGTCACTCTTATCCTTAGGCCCTAATGGCTCTGTTCCAGAATGGGATCATTATGGAGTTCCTTCTTTGGGCTTGCAGACTTCTGAAGCCATGCCATTTCTCAGAGTCACTCCTCCAACAGATATATTGGGCCAGTTCCCATGCACAGGAGGGTCCAGTCAAACTGCATGCGTCCTTCAAGGCTCAGCTCAAGTAGTCCCCCTCTGGCTTCCCAGGAGGAAATAATTGCTCTGCCTCTTGGCTCAGATACCTTGGTCAGTGATTTGTTCTGCCGCTTCCCACCTGCCTGCCCTCTGGCTCTTCCCAAGGAGGGCCCTGGACTGAGTCAGCACTTACCCTAAGGGCTTTGTTTGTGGTAGTTCTTGATTAGAAATTCCACTTTCTACTCTGGATGAAGTGAATAGTGCACTTGCAAACTTCTCAGCTTAGCTTCTTTACAGCCTGGAATATGCTACACTTAGGGAGTCTTTTAAATCAATTTTTGCAATCACTGTGGACAGGAGGGGTAACAAAACAGACTGACATGACCACTTTGCTTCCTAGAGAGGTTTTTTTTTTTTTCCAAAGGCCACATTTGCCACCCGGGCTAGGCTATCAAGGGAGCCTTCCAGGCTGGGATATGATTCTGGAAGTCTTTACCTAGCTCTATCCAGACAGCCATGGAAAAGCTTGAGGGAGGCAGAAAGAACTATTATTTAAAAAGTCATAATTTTTTTTTTTTTAATTGAGACAAAGTCTCTCTTTGTCACCCTTGGTAGAATGCCCTGATGTCACAGCTCAGCAACCACCAACTCTTGGGCTCAAGCAATTCTCTTGCCTCAGCTTCCCGAGTAGCTGGGACTATAGGTGCCCACCACAACACCTGGCTATTTTTAGAGATGAGGTCTTGCTTTTGCTCAGGCTAGTCTTGAACCCATGAGCTCAGGCAATTGGCCTTCCAGAGTGCTAGATAAAAAGTTATAATTCTTAAAAGAAGACATAATAGGGCAGAAATGTCAATTCTCCCCAAAGGGATCTATAGATTCTGTGTGGTTCCAGGCAAATCCCATGAGACCTGACAAGATGATTCCAAAATGCATATGGAAGAGTCAAGATCTGGGAATATCCAAGATGCTTCCAAAGAAGATAGGAAGAAGGGACTTGGCCTACATAGCCAAGATGTGTTATGAAGCTAGTCATTATAATGAGGGAGTTTCTTTAGGGACAGACAGAATGATCAATGGAACATACAGACCCAGGTATGCATGGAACCTTAGGGTGTGATAGGATAATAGCAGATTAGAGGACACCTGGAAAGTGTAAGGACCGAAGATTGCAATTAACCAAGTTCTCCACAAATGACATCTGGTTTAATGGTGAGTTCAAACACAGCCCTGGAGATAGAATGTTACTTTATCACCCTTGGTAGTGTGGTGAAGTCACAGAGCTCACAGCAACCTCCAACTCCTGGGCCTAGGTGATTCTCTTGCCTCAGCCTCCCGAGTAGCTGGGACTATAGGTGCCTGCTGTTTTTTTATTTTGCAGTTCGAGTGAGATCGGGTTTGAACCCGCCACCTTCGGTATATGGGGCTGGCGCCCTACTCGATTTTTTTAAACAAAGGAAGTCCTGTCCAGGGACAAGGTGGAGTTGACTAGAGTATTAGTGATGACGACCAGGGACTGGCTCCTTATTGGCAGTGGGAAGCAGCCTCTGCTGCTTTCTTAAAAGCTGGCTTTGGTTTGGGGATGGGGGGAGCCCCATTTCTCAAGCACAAGTAGGGCAAGGAGCAGGTCAGAGGCTGAGGTTTGGAGGCCCCAAAGCTTAGAATACTGCCTGGTGGTCCTAGAGGTGGGGCTGGTGCTCCCTGGGGGTTACAGAATGGGCCCGATAGCCAGTAGGGTTGAGGACACTGCCAGGACCCCAGCCCTTGTCTATCCTGACTCGGTTAGATGGAAGGGAGTGGGACAAGAGAGACCTAGGTGCCTTAGGAACATGGGAAAAGAGATTGTTCTGAATGAGGTTGGTAAATGCGTATTGAGCCTTCTCCAGCTAGCAGCAAGATGATTGGCGCACGTGGCTTTCTAGAAGGGGTGGTCTCCACCTTCAGAGAGGAGCCCTGTGGGAGAGGTGAGGAGCAGCATCCAGGGAGAAGTGCTGTGGAGCTGTGCTGTCCAGTGTGATGGTGCCACCACTACATGGTGCCCATAGAAATTAATTAAAATGCACTTAAGTTAAAGGTTCATTTTCTCAGGTACCTAAGCCATGTTTCAAGAGCTTGGTAGCCACACATGGCTAGCGGCTAGCACACTGGGCATTATGAGTTCTGGCTGCACACTCTGCCATTGGCATGTTTGTATTTTGTTTTTTTTTGCAGTTTTTTTTGGCCGGGGTTGGGTTTGAACCCACCACCTCTGGCATATGGGGCCGACGCCCTACTCACTGAGCCACAGGCGCCGCCCCATGTTTTATTTTGCAAAGGGTTTTTTTTGAGACAGAGTGTCACTTTGTCACCCTCAGTAGAGTGCTATGGCATCATAGCTCACAGCAATCTCAAATTCTTGGGCTCCAGAGATCTTCTTGGTTTAGCCTCCTGAGTATCTGGGACTATAGGCACCCGCCACAATACCTGGCTATTTTTAGAGATGGGAGGTCTCACTGTGGCTCAGGCTGGTCTCGAACCTGTGAGCTCAGCCAATCCACCTCACCTGCCTTGGCCTCCCAGGCCTGCCTTGTTGTTTTTTGAGACAGAGCCTCGAGCTGTCACCCTAGATAGAGTACTGTGGCATCACAGCTCACAGCAACCTCCAATTCCTGGGCTCAAGCAAGTCTCCTGCCTCCGCTTCCCAAGTAGCTGGGACTACAGGCGCCCGCCATAACGCCCGGCCATTTTTTTTTTTTTTTTTTTGGTTGCAGCCGTTATTGTTGTTTGGCAGGCCGGACTGTATTCAAACCCGCCAGTTCAGGTGTACGTGGCTGGTGCCTTAGCCCATTGAGCCATAGGCACCAAGCTCCAGAGTGCTAGGATTACAGGTGTGAGCCACCTCTTCTCTCCCAGGTCTTCATAAAGGCCCTTCTGGTAGCCTTATCGGTTGACCACACAGGCAGGTTTGGTTGTGTGACTCTGGCTGTTTCTCCTATGTTGGGTTACTTTGCCTGGTCTGTGAAACAAGATTGGTTGTTTCTGGGGCAGTGAGGGGGTGTGAAGAAAGGGAGATGATGAGCCTACAGCACTCGGCAGGGTAACGGGTGGCTTACTTGCTCTGCTGGTGGCAGCGGGCTTTACTATTTTACCAGTGAAAAATAAGGCCCAAAGTGGGACGTGACTTGGCCAAGAGTAGTGAGCCCATGCATGGAAGTCCAGAAGGCCAGCTCCTGCTCCTGTGTTGCCTCTACTGCTGCTGCCAGCACCCTGATCCGTGTGGGAGAGAAGCAGGAAAGCAGTGTGGAGGCAGGTGTCTGTCTGCAGGGCGGGATTGGCCCAGGGCCAGGTGGGTCGTCTTGAAGGCAGAAGGCCAAGGAGCTGGATGTCCAGAGTTTCTCTGCGGACAGAGGAAGGCTCCTGCTAGCCCCCCTTTATTCAAGCTATTCCCCACCTCCTTTCAATATAAAAACTCTAAAAAGTGCTATGTTTTGACCCAGCACAAACCAGGCCCTCAAGGGCCCCATGAGATAGGTGCAGAATGAAGTGGTTTCTTAGGGCCTCCAGGAAACAGGGGCTCCTTTGGGGCCATCCTGACATTCTGACACTTTCCTCCTCCCTGTCTGTGGCCTTGGTTGGCGTCCTAGAGCTCTCTGTACTGCTCTGTGGCAGGATTTACGTCTTTCCTCCCATAGACCAGCGGCTTCTGTGCTTCTTTATGTGTCAGGGACCCCTTTGGCCCTCTGGGGAAGCCTGTGGACCCCTCCTCAGAACAAGATATTTAAATGCATAAGATGAAATATACCAGGTTACAAAGGAAACCAATTATATTGCAATATAGCTATTAAAAGTTCATAAAACCAAATTTGTGATATAATAATAATATACTTTCTTTATTAATGCATGGAATTGCAGGATCCAGCAATGAGTCTAATACTACCATAATTTTGAAGTAAGGATATTTAAGATTTTTTGAAATAACTATGATGTGATTTCTGTTGGTGACAGTCAGAGGTGCTGTTAACTCTCCTGTGACTTGTCCGCCTTTTAGATGTGGGAGGAATGTTTCAGTAGATAGTAATTAAAGGTATGATTTTTTTTTTCCCCCTCTGTTTATGGTTTGAAGACTAAATTCCATCCTTAGGACTGTCATTTCCAGCCTCTCTCAACTCTCCCTTCTCCTAGTCTTGTCCTAGACAGGAGCCTGGTGTCTGCCTTTTGAGGTGAAAATGTGCCTTGCAGGTCCCCTTTAAGCACGGACTTGTCTCAGCTGGGGCCAGTGGCCAGATGCTTCCTGAAGGAGACACAGGTGCTGGAATGCCTCACAGGGCCTCCTGGTTCCCAGCAGCAGCAGGGAGCTGGGCCAATCTTTGCCCAGAGGAAATAGGGCTCAGAGGGGACCTTCAGGCCCTGGTCATGCTGGGTAACAGGGCTTCTCTGCAGCCCGTTGAAGACATTGTGTGGTTCTCAAAGGCTGGGGTGTGGGCCTGGTCTTTGGGCTGCCGGCAGTATGCTCTTCCCCTCTTGGCCCCAGAGGGGCATGGCTGTGTCTTCCCCACCCCCAGCCCTGTACAGCTGAAGCTGTCCTGCTTGACAGATGGGCCATTTGCTTCCTGCGGGAGAGCTGAGTGGCCGGCTGCCTGGTGAAGGGCTATAATTAGCAGAAAGGAGTGGACGGGATTGCACGTTGGCATTAACAGATGCTTTTATACTCAGATGGATAAACTGATGTCATTGGAGATGTAAATATCACTTGGAAATTGTGAAGTTCCTGGGAAGGTTTATGCCAGCCTTTCCTCCCTATGCCCACTGCCCCCTCAGAACACTTGAATAAGGAGCCCAGATGGGCCTGTGTCGTGTGTGGGGCAGCCTGGGGGTTGCCTGCCAGGCTGCTGCAAGGGCTGGGGCTGGTGTTGCTCCGCACAGTGGCGGGGGAGTTGGGAGGCTGGGATTTGCATTTCCCATGGCTTTTGCGGTCTGGAACTGATGTGAGGCTAACTAGCAAGGAAGTGGCAGTGCTTTATAACAGGAGGCAGTGACATCAGACCAAGGGGAGTTTTGTTTTCTGCTGGCAAGGCTGTTCTGGAGTGGATTGTGTGGCTCCAGGGAGCTTGTAAAAATAGAAGAAGGCATTGACTGTCTTTATGGGGAGGGTTGGGGTCAGTTCTAATCAGAATTGGGTTGGTTAGTGATTGTGTTGTGTAGAATTGTGTTGGTTCAGTGATGGGGGAGAATTACACGTTTCATCAAGATAGAAGATAAAACCCTACCTCTGCCACACTCAAATATGACCAAATCTTGAATACATTATTCATTCTGTGCTTGGGCTTGAAAACCAGTGTTCTGTGGGGTTCTTATTTAACCAGCGTCAAGGCGCATGAGTCTCTGGGTTCTTTGTTTAGGGTTAGGTTTTAGTTTAGAGCAATTCTTTATAGGTGGAATGATTTGGAAGGGAGAGCTTTGGCTTTTTAGAAGCTGCTTTCTATTATTTTCAGAGGACTCATGGGGCCAGGCCGGCCTTGAGCAATGACTTTCTCAAGTTCTGGGTTTTGGAGCATGAGTGACCAGACAGCCTCTGGTTAATCTTTTTTTTATGAAAGGTTGATTTTTATTTTCTGTGGTTGCCATTTTCTTGTAGAGGGGTGTGTGTGTGTGTGCCCTACCTTATATGGCCAACTTGTTAACAAGTAGCAGATGGCTGAGTCTGTCAATGTCTTTGGCCCCTCCTGGCCTGTGTGTATTGGAAAGGCATTCCTTCTAGACTGGGGGAAGTGGGTCTCAGTAAGCCTGCATGATCTTTTCAAACCAAGCGGAATGGCACTTAACCTTGAAATATAGCAGAGTACTGGGTCCAAGAGAGGTGGTTTCCTGGTAATCTTCTGTTTGGGTGTATATAAGCTCAGTCTATTTGTTTGACTTCTGGCATCCTGCCACTTGTCAAAGCTTGGGTGGAAGCAGGTACTTCCCTTACTCAGGACTGAGGACTCAGTCTTAGTGCTCAAGGGGGCCTACTGTGAGGATGTGATGATCATTGAGAAACCTTAAGTTGATTTAAGGCTGGCGTGGACTAGTAAGTAGTTGGAGGGGCAGCCTCCTCAGTGTCCTAGATGGTGACATAGGGGCAGCTATGCTCATAGCACCTCCTGCCCACGTCTTGTCTGCATTGTCCCTCACTGCCTTTCCTTGAACCTGACCTGACAGCACCATGGCTACTCTTCCATGTCTTCAACTTGATGGAGAAGTCTAGTTCCCCAATGACTTGTCCCTGCCTTCTGAACCTGTGGCCTGGAAAGTGGCAATCCTTAGGCAGGTGGGAGACTGGATAGACGGTGTCTGACTCAAATCCAAGTGTTCTGCTGGAGAGCCCAACGCTCATTCACTCAACAGACATGGACTGTACTTCCTCGGAGTTAAGACTGCCTGGGTGGGGGTGCCCGAAACAGTCAGAAAGTCCCTCTTGGCATGGAGCGTATGTTCTGGGGGGGAAGACAAACAATTTAAAAAATGAAAGAAATAATGTAGTATATTAAGCACTGGTAAGTGAAAAGAAGAAAAATAAAACAAGGGAGCAGCGCTTGTGACTCAGTGGGTAGGGCGCTAGCCCCATATATCGAGGGTGGAGGGTTCAAATCCGGCCCCGGCCAAACTGCAACAAAATAGCCAGGTGCTGTGGTGGGCGCCTGTAGTCCCAGCTGCTCGGGTGGCTAAGGCAAGATAATTGCCTAAGCCCAAGAGCTGGAGGTTGCTGTGAGCTGTGATGTTACTGCACTCTACTGAGGGTGACAAAGTGAAACTCTGTCTCTTAAAAAAAAAAAAAGTAAAAGAAAACAAGGAAAAGGGATCAAGATTTTTAGAGGGAGGGACTTTCCACTTGTAAATAAGTGGCCGTGACAAGCCTCACTGGGCAGATGACAATTGAGCAAAGATAGAAAGGAGGCAGGTCAGTGAGCCACTTGAATGTCAGGAAGAGGAAGAGTGTTTCAGGCAGTCGGGACCACCTGTGCAAAGGCCCTGGAGTGAATACACTTGGTGGTTTGACTGCTGTAAGGAGTCTGGGAAGTTATCCTGGCCTGGAAGTTACTTCTGGGAAGTTACAGTGTTCCCAGTTACACAGTGTTTCTAGTGTATCCACTATTAGGAAGTTGACAAAGGGAATCTACTTAAATTTCCCCTCAGGCTGGGTGCAGTGGCTCAGACCTATAATTCTAGCACTCTGGGAGACTGAGGCAGGTGAATTGCTTGAGGTCAAGAGGAGATCATCAAACAACTATCTGGGCATTGTGGTAGGTGCCTGTAGTCCCAGCCTATTTAGGAGGCTGAGGCAAGAGGATTGCTTGAGCCCAAGAGTTTGAAGTTGCTGTGAGTTATGATGCTGCTGCAGAGTTCAACTCCAGGACAACAGAGTGAGACTCCTGCCTTAAAAAAAAAAAAAAAAAAATCCCTTCAAAATTCTTTCTGCTCCAACCATTGGCCTTCCCCATGGTCATCCTGAAAGTAAATTCCTTGTCTGTGGTACTCTGAAATGTTTATCCCCCTGAGCAGCTGCAGAATTTCCTCTGTGTGACCTGCTTCTTTGATACACATCACAGCCACCCTGTGTTTCCACCTTCTCTATTTTGCTAAAGCCCCAGAGTAAGCAGGGCAGAGGTAAATGTTTTCTTACCCATTTTTCTAGGAAGACCATGGACTCATGTGGCCTGTTCAAAGCCAGCATTAGCAATGGCAGAGCTGGGACTCGAATCTGTGTCTTCTGACCTCCAGCCAGTGCCATTTCCCCTAACCCTCCAGCACTCTCTAAAGAGGCATCTCCAGATAGGATCTCTGTTAGTCTGCCAGGGATGCTGTGTAAGTACACAGACTGGCCTAAACAACTGACATTTATGGGCGGCGCCTGTGGCTCAGTGAATAGGCTGCTGGCCCCTATACCCGGGGGTAGCGGGTTCAAACCCGGCCCCAGCTGAACTGCAACAAAAAACCAGCCAGGCGTTGTGGTGGGCGCCTGTAGTCCCAGCTACTTGGGAGGCTGAGGCAAGAAATCGCCTAAGCCTAAGAGCTGGAGGTTGCTGTGAGCCGTGACGCCACGGTACTCTACCGAGGGTGACAAAGTGAGGCTCTTTTTTTTTTTCTTTTAGAGACAGACATTTATTTTCTCACAGTTCTGGAGGTTAGAAGTTTAAGGTCAAGGTTTTGGCAGGGTTACTGTCTTCTGAGGCCTCTCCCTGGCTGTAGACAGCTGCTGCCTCCCGTGTGTTCACCTGACCTTTCCTCTGTGTGAGTCTGTGTTGTAATCGCTTCCTCTTCCTCATGAGGACATGAGTCCTATTAGATTAAGGACACCTGTCTTAATGACCTCATTTTAGCTTTATTCTTTCTCTCTCTTTTTTTGAGACAGTCTTTGTTGCCCTCAGTAGAGTGCTATGGCATCATAGCTCACAGCCACCTTGAACTCTTGGGTTCAAAGTTACTCTCTTGCCTCAGCCTCCCAAGTAGCTGGAACTACAGGTGCCTTCCACAGTGCCCAACTATTTTTTAGAGATGGGGCCTTGTTCTTGCTCAGGCTGGTCTCGAACTCCTGAGCTCAGCAATCCACCCGCCTCGGCTTCCCAGCTCATTTTAGCTTTAATTGCTTCTTGAAGGGCCCTGTCTCCAAATACAGTCTCATTCTGAGGTACTGAGGATTAGCACTTCAATAAAGGAATTTTGGGGGAACACGATTCACTGTTCAGTCTGTAACAGGGTTCCTGGTATGCAGTCACTTGTGTGAGCGCCCCCCAGGTGAACTCTTCACAGGAAATCGAATGACATTCTCACTCCCTGCTTTCTTGCTGCAGCTGATTGGGGCCCTGGTGCTGTCTGTGGGGATCTATGCAGAGGTGGAGAGGCAGAAATACAAAACCCTCGAGAGTGCCTTTCTGGCCCCTGCCATCATCCTCATCCTGCTAGGGGTCGTCATGTTCATCGTCTCCTTCATTGGGGTGCTGGCTTCCCTCCGGGACAACCTGTGCCTTCTCCAAGTGGTAAGCCGAGGGGGGTGGGGAGGGCCCCTGGGGCCCTTGGCCTCAGCTTGGGAAGGCAGCCCAGTTTCTTCAGTCCTTGCCGCAAAACAGCTCCCCTGCACGTGTAAGCTGATTTGAATGCCTTTCTTACCTGAACTCTGTGTTCTTCTGCACCCTCATTTGCAATTAGGGGAAACCACCCTCATATGAGAGCAAGCACAGACAAAAAGGGGAGGAGGTTGTGAGGCAGGTAACCCGCAGCCCACACTGGGTCCAGGGCTGTAGATGGCACCACCAGGCAGGGTTAGGCGATCTCTTTTGCCCCCTCCCAGCTGGGGCTGCTCCCTCTGCGGTGACTGCTGCTAGCCTTGGGCCAACAGAGTCCTTGTAGCTCTGGATCCCAGGGATTCTTTCCTACCTGCATTCCTGTAGTGTGGGGTGAGGAGGACTCCCCGAGGCTGTGGGTTGTGGGTAGGCAGGTCCATTGGCCTTGTGCTGCTGTGTGTATCTTGAGCTCGTTACCTCCCCTCAGAAGGAAGGCTCCTGGGAGCAGGTGCTGCCTGAGGCTGGAAGTTGCTAAAATAAGTATGGACAATGCTTGTATTCCAGTAGGGGAGAGGTGAGATGTGTGTCTTCTAAGCTTTAGGAGCTGCCTCAGCTGCTCTACGGAGCCTGGGAGCCACTTCTATGGGCTCCTCTGGGGGGATCTGAAAGCACCGCCCCAGCTGCACATCAAGCCAGGGCCCCCCGGCTCAGCTGGAGTGAAGCGTCGTTCTCCCTGGGGGAGGAGGAGATGCTTTTCCAGCTCGACTCTGCTGGGGACCCTGGGACAGATTTCAGAAGCAATCTGGCTGGGGCAGCTGAGTCACCTTTCCTGCCTGCCGGCAACAGAGACAGGCTTTCCCCAGGGATGACCATCCGAGTCTGGTGTTCTCATGATGCTGACCCCCAGGGATGACCATCCGAGTCTGGTGTTCTCATGATGCTGACCCCCCACCTAGACGACTGTCCTCACTTTGCTCGGCCTTGGAGCAGATGATGTGTCCCCTGTGCCCCCCACACCTCCTCTGCCCCCCCCTCCAGGGGAATCTCTGAATTTTGTTTTCCAGTTCATGTACATCCTCGGGATCTGCCTCATAATGGAGCTCATTGGTGGCGTGGTGGCCTTGATCTTCCGGAACCAGGTGGGTCTGTGAATGTGTGAGCCCCAGGTGTGTGGGCCCTGGACTGTGATCTTGTGATCTGGGGATGTGGCAGTGAGCAGAGGGGCCCGGGGAGCCTCCATTCTGCTGGGGGAGATGGGCGCTGAATAAGCGCGGCAGCAAATAGGAAGGTGAACCAGGGTGACGTGAGAGCACCTGGGCAGAAGGGCGAGGACAGTGCTGGCCAGGGGAGGTCCAGGCAGAGGGAGCCTGAGAGAGGTGAGCTTGCCAGGTGCTCAAAAGAGCATGGAGGCCATGTGGCTGAGTGTGTGGAAGGTGAAGTTGGAAGGGCTGCTGTGGCAAGTCCCATGGGTCATTGTAGCCACAGTTTAAAATTTCCATAGCTTGGAATTTTTCTAAAGGTGGTATGAGTCTTTGGAGAGTTTTATGGGGGGAAGGGAAGTGATTCAGTTTCTGGTTCCCTCTGGCTGCTGTGGGGAGGGCAGATGCGGAGATCAGCTGGGAGGCTGTGGTGGTCATGTCAGGAAGAGCGGACAAAGGCTTGGACCAAGTGGAGGCAGTGGGCTTGGACCACAGTGGCGGGAGTTGGTGTACGTTTTGGAGGGAGCTCCAGCAGAGCCCTGTTGTGCTAGATTGCAGAGAAGGAAAGAGACCTGACAGGGTAAAGCTTGGCACCCTGGTCCTGTCAGGGTTTACTTCTTATGGCTGCTGGTCTCTAATTCATTCATGGCAGGCTGTGTGTGCCTCATCCTGGCTGTGTGACCTTGGGCAGGTCACTTGTCCCCTCAGGTCCTTAGGGGGGCATGGAGTGTGGGTGAGGTCTGAGGAGAGAAAGCGTGTGAAGGTCCGACGTGGTCTGGTGCACATGGTCTGGGCCCTCATCAGCTCCTCTTGCTCAAAGTCCCAAAAGAAGCCAGGGGTGGAGCAGGCTGACTTCCGACCCAGGGCTCCTTTCTGCCCTAATCTTCCTCCTCTGTCTTCACCTCTCTTCACTGTTGTAGGCAGGGCTCGAGAAGCACATGTTTTCGGGAGCCCTGTCCACTTCCTGCCTCTGCCCCTTCCTGCCCAGACAGCTTAGTCCCTGGTGCTCTTGGGAAGGTGCCGTTGGGACAGTGCCTCAAGGCTGTGGTCCAATTATTTTTCTTTTTGTTTTTTCTTTCTTTCTTTCTTTTTTGTTGAGACAGAGTTTCACTTTGTCAACCTTGGTAGAGTGCTGTGGGGTTGTAGCTCACAGCAACCTCAAACCCTTGGGCTCAAGCAATTCTCTTGCCTCAGCCTCCCAAGTAGCTGGGACTTCAGGTGCCGCCACAACGCCTGGCTATTTTTAGAGATAAGGACTCGCTCTGGCTCAGGCTGGTCTCAAACCTGTGAGCTCAAACCACCTGCCTTGGCCTCCCAGAGTGCTAGGATTACAGGCCTGAGGCACCACATCCAGCCTACCAATTATCTTTCTTACCAGAAGTTGAGCCCAAGACAGCCATTGCTACCCCACACCCTGGGTTGTGCAGAGCTCTCAAGGGGCCAACCCACCATCTGACCCAGGGATGCTCTTCATGTGTGTGGCTGGGATCTCAGAGACCATACCTCCTCTGCCCAGGCCTCCTGCAGTGGGAATTCACCACAGGCAAGCCCTGGACAGCAGGGGTCTTCCTGCCTTATGAGCCGGAAGTGGGGGATGGGGGTGGGTGGAGACAGCTTCCCAGCATGTCAGTGATGTCATCATGGCGCACAGAGGTGAAGGAACCCTCCCGAGAGTGCACAGCAAGGCTGAGGCAGCTCAGGGTGGCTTCTCAGTCCAGCCCTGTTTCCTGCTCCTCCCTTTTCTCTTTTCTGCTGGTCAGACCCCTCCTCTGACTGGCAGCTCCAGGATCCTGGTTCATTTTTCGGCAGCTTTGAGGAGAGGGGTATTTATTCTGTTTGCCCCTGGGGATGCTTCTCTGTGCAGCAGTCGTGTCCTGGCCAGCCTGCAGCTTTCCAGGGCTTGTGGGCTAGTACTTTCCTGGCTGGAGGCCAAGTCCAGCTCATGGTCAGCAGCATCTACAGCTTAATAAACAATGTTCCCTAAGTGGGCAACAGCTCTGGTTTCCAGTGCACTGCCACAAAGGCGGTCCGATTTGTCATTTCACAGTGCCCCATAGGTCAGCAGGGCCATGACATCCCTTCCCTCCCAGTGAGGCAAGCTGAGCTGAGATGAAGGCACCAATCTTTGAAACCTCCAGGGCCCAGTGCGTCCTTCCAGCTTGGGGTGCCATAGGCCTGAGATTGGGGTGAGGGTGTCCATCACCCCTAGGCCCTGCCTGTGCCTATGAAGCATGCTCCTTCTCCTGGGATGGTCTCCTCTCTGGAGGAGGGCTTGGTGTGCAGCCGAGAAAGGACCCTCCCCAGGAGGGCTCTCAGCTGTTTGAAGGCTCAGTGTGGTTCATGATACTGAACCACAGTATTCATAAAAAATTTCAAAATGGCCATGCAGTGGCTCAGGCTAAAAAAAAAAACAACTTACAAAATGTGATATAAAATTGTAAATGCAATAAGATACAATGAAAAAGATAGATCTAGGAAAATGCAGAGGAAATAGAAATACTAACATATTAACTATCATATTCTCTGAAGAATAGGACTCTTGATATATTTTTCTAGCTCTCAAATGTTTATTTTTTAAAATCTTTTTCACATAAAAATAATGTCCCTTCCAACTCTAATGCGATATGATTCTAAACAAGATGGGCCAATATAAAGGACAGGGGAGGAGTGGCCTGGCTGTTTGGGGGTGGTATAAGGCAGAGAAAAAGGTGGGAAGAAATCAGGGCCAGCTTCATGAGGAGGTGTTTTCCCAATTCCATTTTTCCTTCAGCAAGAAGAGAAGAGCGATTTCTCTGAGCCACAATGAGCAAGTTCAGTCTCCTGTGCCATAGCCTGGCTATTAACTCTGAGACTCTACTTGTGATAAATGTGAACAGCTCTAGGCTAGTGATTTCTTACTGGGTTGTCTAGGAGGTACACAGACCTTGGCCATAGCCAGGCAGTGAAGGATAAACAGACCACTGGATATAGGAAGAACTCTCCATCTACCCCTGACCCCTGCTGACAGGTATGACCTGACAGACTGCAGTGGCTTCCCTGCTCTACAGGGTAAGTGGCCTTGCACTGGGGAGCCTGGCACAGAGCAGGCATTGGGAGCAGGTGGAAGACCTGAGCAACTTCACCCACTGTCTGGGTTCAATCCTCTCAATACCTGCTGATGTCCCAGCTTGTTTTGGGGCTTCTCGGGAGGGTGTCAGAGGTGGAAAGCCCCTCACCTGTGTTCCAGCCAGGCAGAGCTGAGCAGGGACACCTGGAGGCTCCTGGGCTGCGGCCAGCATGTCTGTACCCCTGTCCCAGGTACATCTCCCTTCTCTCTACCACCAGGGAAGCAGGGAGGTTTGGTCTCTGTCTTGGTCTTGATCAGAGCTATCAACACCAGGCTAGGGAATAGTGAGAGAAGCAGCCTGTTGTTCTTGGTGCTGGCACTAGCTGGCTCTGGGCACGACCTTGATGTCAGGGGCAGGAGAAAGGAGGTGGCACCATGGCCCTCCAGTCAAGCTCCTAAACATTTAGTTTTTCCTTGAGGGGCAACCATAAGGGATTGGTTCCAGGACACCTGCCCCCATCCTCCATGGATATCAAAATTCGTGGATGCTCATGTCCCTTCTAAACAATGGTATACCATTGCCTACCACATGTTTGCATATACTCCCATATACTTTATTTTTTTGAGACATAGTCTCACTATGTCACCCTCAGTAGAGTGCTGTGGCGTTACAGCTCACAGCAACCTCAGACTCTTGGGTTTAAGCAGTTCTCTTGCCTCAGCCTCCAAAGTAGCTGGGACTACAGGTGCCTGCCACAATGCCTGGCTATTTTTTGGTTGTAGTTGTAGTTGTCATTGTTGTTTGGCAGGCCTGGGCTGGATTTGAACCCACTAGCTCCAGTGTATGGGATTAGCACCCTAGCCGCTGAGTTATAGGTGCCGAACCAACTCCTATATACTTTAAATCATTTCTGGATTACTTATAATACTTAATGGAATTAAATGCTATGTAAATAGCAATTATACTATATCGTTCTTAAATTTGTATTATTTTTTGTCATATTGTTATTATTATTATTTTTTTCCCTTGAGTTTTTTCAATCTGAGGTTGGCTGACTCCATGGTTGCAGAACCCATGGATATGAAGGGCCACCATGTAACCTCTCTTCCCACACGGAGCAAAGCAGCTGGCGGTCCAGCCAGACTCCCACAGCTGGTGTGCCCCACTGTGGAGAGCCATTGGAGAGTGAGGACTTGAGCCCCAAGTCCTTGGGACACAGAGGCAGAGACCCTCCCTTAGTCGGCCAGGGAGGGTCTACTGGTGCTTTCTCTTTTCTCTTGCTCCCTGGGTTCTCTTTGGTTCTCAGTTTCCAGATTGGGCTTATATCAGGGCTGGAGCAGAGGCCAGGGTCTTGGGGGTAATAAGGACAAGTCCCCATTTTCTAGAGCAGCGGTTCTCAACCTGTGGGTTGCAACCCACAGGAACTGTATTAAAGGGCTGTGGCATTAGGAAGGTTGAGAACCACTGTTCTAGAGGAATTGGGGTCAGCCCAGAGATGATGGCTCAGCTCTAGGCCCAAAGGAAGGAAGGAAGCTATAGGCCAGGCGGCCCCCCTCTAAGTTATGAGAACTGGATGGGAGTTGAGTCCTGCTGGGCTGTCAGCGGCAGGGCCTCCTGGCCTTGGGTCTCAGAAGCTCGTGCGGAAGTCAGAGGCAGCCTGCGGTGGCCCAGGACAGCTCCACCCCAGAGTGGCTTTTTTCCTGCTCTTCTGGCCTCTCAGGCCCATCCCTATTTAAAAGCACTTGAGCAGCTCTGCTGGGGAGGATGGAGAGTGTGATGTGGTAGCTTTGGAAATCTTTAAAACTAGATTTAAAAGAAAAAAACAGAAAAAACGGTTCTCCCGTAGCTTTACCTGATGGTTTAAACAGCAGGCCTGAACACCCTGTGGCCTTTGGTATTTGCTTGCTCTCTGCATTTAATTTACCCTGGGCCACGTGACCCTCCCAGTGAGCCTCCCAGTAGTCCTCCGTGGAGCTGCCCCTGCTGGTTTAGAGTGAAGGGTGAAGGGTGGACTGGCTGTGTTTGGCCTCTGGGATTAGCAGAGGAAGCCAGAATTCTCTCTTCCCTGCCTCCCTCCCACGGGCATGTCCTCTGAGTGGCTCCCCTGAGCCCATTACTGGTGCTGTTGACACAAGCATAACACTTTACAGTTTACAAACCGCACGGCTGGCTTGCCTTGTTGGATTTTCTCACACCTCTGTGCTCACGGCCCCGTCACAGCCCAAGAATCACCCACCTCAGTGTCCTGTCTGCCTTCCCAGGGACTCACACACACGGTGTCACAGCAGGGCATGCTCAGGAGCCAGCACGCCCTGCAGAGCTCCCTGGTGGGGCTGCGGACTGCTGCCATCCACAGAGCCCAGCACCCCCTGCTGCTCCTGGCTAGAGGCCTCCGCTGCAGCTTACCAGATGGAAGGCCTGGTTTTCACACAGAGGCCTCTCTTGGAGCGCCTTGGGAAGTGCTCAGGGACTAGAAGTGGTGGGGAGGTGGGCCAGGCTGGCGCAAGAGAGGGAGGGAGAGCTTTTCCCCTCTGCCGTGTCACCTCTCTTTCCTCCTGCCCTCATCCTGCCACGTCACCAGCTCTGGGGAAGTCCAAACAACAGAATGACTAGTGGAGGGGCTAGGTATTGGCTGGGACAGGTACAAAGGGATGTTAGGCCGAGACCACCGTGTCTGTGGTGCTTGTGACCAAAAGGACACTGCCTGGCACACGCCCTACCACATGCTTGGCCTTAGGCAACCCCTGACCGTGGTAGCACCCCACGCCTAGTGCAGCCAAGGCTACCAGTCAGTGCTGTGAGCTCATTCCTCTGCTCCACCCCTGGGGGCAGACTAGCCTCACCCTGGTGTTCTGTTTCTTAGGCACCCCCAACTATACCCTAGCTGGTCCCCCCTTCATCACCCAGAGGGGCATGCACTCAAGGTTGGAAAGGCTTTGTGACCTGGAAGACTCTGGGAGGGTGGGCTTGGGGCCAGATGGGTCCCTGCTCTGCCCAGGCTGCATGGCTGGCAGGCGGCCACCCAGCCCCTGCCCCCAGGGCCCAGAGCCGGCCCCTGAAGGGCCGTGGGCTGGTGAGTTGAGAGCTGCTCACAGAAGCCTGCATCTCCTCTCTCCTCAGGACTGACGTCCAGTCTTCTGCAGGCCCTGTGGCCCCAGAGCTGATGTTTATCAGTAGCAGAGGTCATTCTCCTTGAGCAAACGTGTTTCCTTTACCTTACTTTGAGCAGAGTGAATCTCAGAGATGGGAGGAGGTATCTGTTGCACTCTTTTCCTCTCCCCTTGATGCTTGAGGTGATTTGGGGAGATGATCCCCAAACTAGAGGCATCTTGGCACCTTAAAGTGCCTGATACTTAGTCCCAGAATCTCTCCCTCCATGGCTACTGTGTGACCTTGGGCAAGTCACATCACTCTCTGGGCTGCAGGGTGTGGGTGTGGCCTGGGTCTGGTCTGCCCTGGCTGCCCCAGGCTCTTGCCTCAGAGGCTGCTTCCATTGTAGTAGGCATTTTTTTTTTTTGAGACAGTCTCACTATGTCACCCTTGGTAGATGCCCGTGGCATCACAGCTCATAGCAACGTCAAATTCTTGGGCCTAAGTGATTCTTTTGCCTCAGCCTCCCGAGTAAGTGTGACTACAGTCACCAGCCACAATGCCCACCTATTTTTTTTGTTGTAGTTGTCAGTGTTGTTTGGCAGGCCTGGGTCGGGTTTGAACCCGCCAGCCCTGGTGTATGTGGCTGGTGCCCTAGCCGCTGAGCTACAGGCACTGAGTCTCAGTAGGCTTTTTGGAGAAGAGTCGGGGCCTCGGTTTCCCATGGCGTTGCTTTTTCCCACTGATGATATGGCGGGTACGAAGTAGCACCACAGGGTGTATAATACCGGGACTTTGTGCCGAGAATCCTGTTAAATACTTGATTAGCATTAGTTTCTTTAAATTTCACAACATCTCTATGAGACAGGGAGTATTTTCTCTTATTTTGCAGATAGGAAATGGAGTCTCAAAAGTTAAATGAAGTACTTGGGGCCTGGGTGGCTACAGAGCCTGTGCCCTTGTCTATGAGACTTGACAGCTTCTCTGAGCTTAGTGTCTTAGTGTAAAGAGAAGTGAGCTCTGACAGGATCTGGAACCCAGGGCCCTGTCGTCCCAGTGTACCCTGCAGTGCCTCCCCTGGGAGTTGTCTGGCTCTTCTGTCCGGCACCAAAGCCGAGAATGCCTCCTTTGTCCTCAGTCTCTGCTGACACTCGACCTCCTGCTCTGAAAGCTCCAATTGTCACCCACACTCCTGCCCCCGCCTTTTCCCACTGTGGGGCCTTTTGTGCTCCTGAATCTCAGCACAACAGCCTGCTATTGATCCAGAAAGCCCAGCATGACTGGGAGAGGGGAGCCTGCCAGCAGTTCCCGGTGGGGATTGTCCCAGCCCCAGCTGGTGGGGGACCACTTGGTCTGCCCACAGGCCCAAGTTCTGCATTGGTGAGAGAGAGGTCCACACACAAGTCAGGAGATCTGGATTCCACCCCAGCAAGGTCTCTAACCAGCCTGCTCTGTGACTGGGACATGGTGCCTTTCCCACCTCTGGCCTCAGTTTCCTCATCTGAAAAATAAATGGTTAGATGGTAGATGAATGTAGAGAGGGGGTCTGGAGGGCAGAGGGAGGATTCCAGCTCAGGCCTGTCCTTGGGCGGTAGAAAGAGCAACAGACTGGGAACTGAGACAGCTGAGCCCCAGCTCAGTGTGGCTGCTTCAGAGCTGTGGGCTCCCAGCAAGGTCCCAACCCCTTGGGAGCCGGGCTGTCTGATCTGCAAAGGCAATGAAGTGAGTTACTCCTGCTCATACATGGCGAGGGGCTCGGCGAGTGTGTGGGCAGGGAGCTCACGGAAGTTCGGGGTGGGGTGGGGCGGGGAGGTGACGCTCTGTGTAGGTGGGCAGGAGCTGCCCCCGGCGTGTGGCTTCTGGGAAATCTTGGGTTGGACTCTGGGGGCGTGTGGTCCTTTTCCTTTGTAATTTCTCCTCCTAAATAGACCATTGAATTTCTAAATGACAACATCCGAAGAGGGATTGAGAATTACTATGACGATCTGGACTTCAAAAACATCATGGACTTTGTTCAGAAGAAGGTGAGCTGGGTAATCTGGGTGCCCTTTGCCCCCCATTTGGGCCCCCGCTCAAGACAGTGAGGGTGAAGGGTCAGGTGATTTATCTGTTCCAAAGAGGGTGATTGGCCAAATGAATGGTGAGTGTGAGCACAGAGGATGGGGAATCGGGGCCAACAGATACCTTCTCACCCAGTCTTCTGCCCGCATGGCTGGCTCAGAATGTCGTCCTTACCTTATCTGTCCTTCTCCAGGTACATTGGCTCCCTGTCCCCCCCAAACATAACAAGGTCAAGTGTTGGGGGCCCAGAATGCCCCCCTCCAGTGGGCAAGGCTCCTTCCTTGAAGTGAGAGTGATCTTCCCAGTCCAGAGTTCCCCCTACAAGTTCCTTCCATGACAGGGATTCCTTGTCAAGGCAAAGACAGCCCTGATAGAGAGAAAGCTCGTCACTGATTGCTGTTCCTCCCACATTGGAGGCACAGAATAAGGCTCCTCACTTTCCTCCATGCTGCTGGCTTGGATGTGACAATGGCTCCTTTTGCCGCTGTCCTTGGTGGCTTTTCAAAATCTCATTTAGTCCTGACCCTGAAGTTCCTTATCTGCATAAGAGGGATCATAAAAGTCCTTTCCTCTGGCATCTTTGTGAGGGTTACCTCGACTTAATTCAGAAGATCTCGGGCACAGGGCAAGACCACAGTGTCAGGTGCGGTGGCCATTGTTATATTCTCCTGGGTTGAGGACAGTGGAGTTTGAGGGCCCACTCAGCAGGAGGAGCACATCCTGGGACACAACTCTGGGGGCTTCAGCTGGCCAGGTCCCTTGTGCCAGCCCTCCATGGGGACCAACCTCTCCCTACACCCAGGCCACCTGCTATGGCTGCTGCCTTGGCTGAGACTTTCTCTCTAGTCACAACAGGTGCAGGCTGTGGAAGGTCTTTTCCTGCCAGGGATGTGCCTGCCAGGTCTGGCTAGGAGAGCTGCGTCCTGCTCTGGGTGGAGCGAGATGTTTTTATTGGATCCAGATCTTGGCTGGCTTGGGGACTTCATTTCTCCCAGGGTGGGCGTAGTAGGTGACTAATGCTCTCTGGGCACCTGTGTGGTGCCAGGCCCTGTGCCAGGTGCCTGACCTCTCAGTGTGATCACTACCTAGCTGTACAAAGCTGCCATAGCCTCTCTGCTTTACAGTGAGCTGAGGCCCAGCAAGGCTGATCAATTTGCCTGAGGTCACATAGCTGGGGCAGTTGTGTGACAGTTTGAAAGTGGGTCTGTTTGATCTCAAAGCAAATGCTCTTTGAACTGTACCACAGAAAGGTACTTCCAGTCCCCCAGACCCAGGACCCCCTACTATGGCACTCCCCTGGTTGGACCCTCACCCCTAGAGTGCCATCCCAGCCCCTGCTCCTTCACTGACGGCGCTGTGCTCAGCCAGGCCCCTGCCTCCCCCTCTGCCTCGCCCCCTCCACCCTTGCTCACTATGTGCCAGCCATGCCAGCCTCTGCTCCCACTGCTGACAGACGAGCTTGATTCTGTGTGGGGCCTTTGTGTGGGGCATCTGGCTGTGTTCTGTTGTTCGTGTTTCAGATGCAACATCTCTGCAGAGGGTCCTTTCCCGACTCCCAACCTGAAGCTGTCCGTCCCCTGCCCCTCCCCGTTTCTCTACTTCTGGGCTGGCCTCTGCCTCCTGACCGTCATTCAGTGCTTGCTCTCTGGCTCCCTCCACGGGCAGGAGTGTTGCTTCTTTCTCACTGCGTCTCTAGAAGCCCAGGACAATGCCTGGCACACACCTGCCCCTTAGGAGGGTTTCAGGAGGGACTCAGCTAAGGGGAGAGCCCCAGACAGGGTGGGAGGTGCGGGTGCTCCCTTTGCTACGGGCAGGACCGGCTGAGCTGGGTGGAGCATCTCTGAGGGCAGATGAGGAGGTCGCTCGTGCTGCAGGGGTTTTCTTAAGATCACGGTTTCTGGGATCTTAAAGGCACCTGTACCAGGGACGTGAAGATGAGGAAGGTGGAATCTGGTTGTCAAATAAGGACCTTTCCTCTCTGTGTCTAGTCACCACCCTGATATCCCACCAAGCGGCCACCCAGCCCTGGTTCTCATGCCTCCCCAGTGATGGGGTGCTCACTACCTCCAAGGTGGCCATGCCACTCTGGGACGGCTCTGACCTGACAACAGGCAGGTTCTCCCGCAACCAGGGTGACCCATGTACAAATTGCTTTCATCACCCAGCAGGGTCCCTTCCTGCTGCCCAGGGCGTCGTGGTGACGGCGTCTTCTCTCTCCTGCCTGCTTCCTTTTTTAGTTCAAGTGCTGTGGCGGGGAAGACTACCGAGACTGGGCCAAAAACCAGTACCACGACTGCAGCGCCCCTGGACCCCTGGCCTGTGGGGTGCCCTACACCTGCTGCATCAGAAACACGGTAGCCCCTGCTCTGGGGGTGGGGATGCCTGGGGGCTACCCAGCTGGCCAGACTCCCCTCTCTTCTTTCTGCCCATGTTGAAGCCAGGTGGCTTGGGAGGAGGGGGGAGGCAGAGGTGTTGGTCAGAGCCGAGGCTTTCCTGAACCTCAAAGGCTGCCGAAGCTGGCGATGCTGGGGTGGGAGTGGGTAGGCCATGTCTTTACTGCGTGTCACTTACCATCTTTGAGCACTTACCCTGTGCCAGCCTGTTTTGGGTTCTTTGGTTGTATTAACTCATTTAGTCCTTATATAGCCCTGTGAGTTAGGTACTGTTATTTTACCCACCGGACAGATGGGGAATTGAGGCACCAGATGATTAGATGTCTTGCCCAAGGTTGTTGGGACTGGGATGAAATGAAGGCAGCTGCTGCCCGGGCTGTGCTCTGGAGCACTGTGCAAGCCAGGTGAGGGTGGAGGGTGGGCCAGGGGAGAAGCTTCTGGTCCAGGGAGCTTAGCAGGGTTGGCCAGCTCTGCAGCCTGAGCTGGAGGTCATGCAGGTGGACGTTGTCTCCAGTGGACGTTGGCCGTGAGCTGGAGGTCACGCAGGTGGATGTTGTCTCCAGTGGACATTGGCCGTGACATCCAGGGGATCATTAGCAACTGACCGGTTATTTGGAAAGAGGCCTGGTGACGTAGATGCTTCCTCCCTGGCACGATTCTCTGAGCTCAGTCACTGGGTATGCAGGCCTGTGCAGTCACTGCCTAGGCGAGAGGCTCTGTCAGTCCTTGTGTTTGACTAATGTGTTCAGAGACTGTTTGGGGCTTGGAATGAGGTGGAGAGCTTTGCAATTACTCATGCCCCAAATAGTCATGGAAAGTTTCTCTCCTGACGTCTCCGCTGTTCTGTGCCCGCTGGTGGATCTGTAAACCAAGCAGCTGTAGGTGGGGGCCTCGAGTATGAGTTGGGGAGCCAGCAACAAGTGACTGGCCTTAGAAAGGGCTGGGCGGGGAGGGGAGCTGTGTTTGGAAGTGTTGACTGCCATTTAGGGGAGGAGTAGTGTGAGGAAGGACCCCAAGGTTTGTGAGGTGCCTGTATAGGGTGACCCTGAACTTTCTCACTCAGGGAAGCAGCACCGGAATGTCCAAGTCCAGATGTAGAAGCCCAGTTTGTGTTCATTCATTCATTCAACACGTTTTACTGAGGACTATTATGTGCCAGACACATTTCTGTGCGCTAGCCGATTACACCACTGGAGCACTACCAGACACATTTCTAAGTCTCGAGGGGATGGCCACCACACAGAGAAGTCTCTGCCCACATGGAGATGACAGTATAGTGAAGAAACTGACAAAACAAGTAAAAGGTAGTATGTTAGAAGGTGATACATTTTAAGGAAAGAAATAAAGCCGGGTGTGGAGGATTGCAATTTTGGATACTGAGAAGGTGGGTTCTGAGTAAAACCCTGAAGGAAATGAGGGAGTGAGCTGTAGGTGCCTAGGGAGGGACATTCTGGGAGTGAGAACAGCAAGTGCAAAGGCCCTGAGGTGGGAATTGCTTGGGGTGTTTGAGTAAAAACATAGAGACCAGTGTGACTGGGGCAGAATGGGCACAGGGAGCATGGTAGGAGGTGGCGTCAGGGAGGTCGTGTGCCCCACAGGCCATGGGCAGGACTGTGGGGTGCCCTTGAGTGACAGGGGCCCTGCGGGGATCCCTGTGGTGGATCTGACTTGGGTTTTATCAGATCATCCTGACTACAGCTGAGGACACAGGGAATCAGGTGAGGGGCTGATGTGCAGCAATGTGGGTGTCACAGGTCAGCCTGTCTAGGAAGCCTGCTCTGAGCTGCTGGTCAGTGAGCAGGAAGCTTAGTGGGAGGGAGGAGCTGAAGCAGGGTTGGGAGGGGGACAAGTTGGGCAGTGTGTGGTCTTAGAGCAGTTTGGCTGGGACCTCTGCCAGATCCTTCACAGTTGTCCCATATTAGGGTGAGGCGGCTGGGCCCTCCTCCCTCTACGCTGACCAGGTACTGTGAGAGTCCTGGGAAAGGACTGTGTGTGTCCCACTGGGAAAGGACTTGCAGGCTCTGTTCATCCAAGGTATATTAGTCTGGATTTGCCTCCCAGATCTGTGCGTTAGGTTGAGAGATGGTGAATTTTGGGGTACTTTTTTTTACCCCAGTCAGAGTCTTACTCTGTTGCCCTGGGTAGAGTACTGTGGTATCATAGCTCACAGCAACCTCAAATTCTTGGGCTAAAGCGATCCTCTTGCCTCAGCCTCCTGAGTAGCTGCCACAACACTTGGCTATTTTTTTTTTCTATTTTTAGTAGAGATGGGGGTCTTGCTCTTGTTCAGGCTGATCTTGAACTCTTGAGCTCAGGTAATCCACTGGCCCCAGCGTCGGTGCTTGAACCAACGTGGATTGTAGGCGTGAACCTCTGCTCTGGCCTGTGGTACTGACTTTCTAACTGCTCAGGAGTCACCTTTCTGACTTCCTGTCTTATGGCCTTCTGCTGGTGGAGGAAGCTACTGGACCACTGGCTTCAGTGCCCGTGAGCTGCTGTGAGGGACGGCGGTGCACAGAGTCTTCTGCAGAACATTGATTCTGTGGTCAAACCCAGGGAGGCTTTCCCTTTGGAAAGACCATGGTTGTGTTGTATCTTCCCATCTCTCTGTAAGGGACTCTTCTATCACGGGGAAGCAGGTCCCTGGAGCCTGGAGAAGGCTCTGAGCTCTGGTGTCAGGGAGGCCCCTGCCAGTTGCATGTCTGCTGGGAGACTTGGTGCCCCTGAGGCAGGCCTGTGCTTCCAGAGGGAGCTGGTGCAATGAAGTTACTCTTGATTATCTAGTTTGCTTATTTGTTAGGTCCACTGTCTGTTCCCTTTCTATAGCATAAGGTCCATGAAGGTAGAGAGTTTGTCTTGTTATTCTGTATTCCACATGACTGGAACTGTGATTGGCACAATATGGGTGCTCAGTTAGTATCGGTGAATGAATGAATGAATGAATGAATGAATGAGGTGGAAAGCACCCACTCCCGTCATGTGCTTGGGCACCTGCTCCTAGGCCTCCCCCTCTCCTGGGAGTCATGTTCATGACCTGGGAGGGCCACACATGCTGACTGGCTGAGGCCAAGCGGGCACTGGGCATTGCTGGGCTGAGGCCACCCAGGGGAGTGTCTAGAGGCCAAGGGAGGTTATGCTGCTCATTCACCACGCCCTGACATTTAGAATGTCCTGGATGACGTCTGTGGCTTCTGTGGCTTGACCTCTCTTGGAGGGAGAGTCAACACTCTTCCTTGCCTTTCCAGGGGCTGGAATTGTGAACAAAGTCACTCCAGCCATTGTTCGGTGCTCTTCCATGTGACTGGCCCTGGGACAAGCACTTTATGTGTGTATCTCACTTTATATTCAGACCAGCCCCTGGAGGTGGGTTTGCTGATCATCATCTGTTCACTAACAAATATTTACTGAGTGCCCCCCATGGGCCATCTCTTGGCAGCCCACCTGGGTTAGTCACAGATCTCATTGGTGGCAGAGCAGGGTCTGACTCCAGGAGACATGTGCCTGGGGCAGGCTGGGTGCTGGGCTGGTGCCCCCTGTCTTTTTACTAGCTCCCGTGCACCTATCCTCCAAAACGGCATCACTTAGACGTGGAGCAGTGGGGCTGTGGGGACACAGCTGGACCAGGGAGAAGGAGGCCCTGCAGGGCGTAGGCAGTGACGGGGAGTGGCTCTGCCATCCCATGACTAAGAGCCTGTCTGGGAAGGATTTGTTGGTATCTAAGACCAGACCACTGAGCTTTCCCTGCACTAAATTAATCAGTAGCTTGGAGTCCTGGAGAGCAACTCCATTCCCAGGAGGGAACTTGTAGCAGCGCCCTGCACCGATGGGGTGGTGATCTGCAGGGGCAGCAAGTGTGGCCAGAGTTCCTTGCCTTGCCTCAGGCAAACCACAGCTGACTAGGGGCTCCAGGAGGGCTGCTGCTGGGGGGTGGGGAAGGGTTCTCCAACCTAAGAGGAGCGGTGGAACTTGCCTGCCCCTGTTTCCACACTGGGCTTTTCTTGAAGGGAGTGGTTGAGATACAGAATGAAGCTAAACTGCCTGGGTTGGAATCTCAGCTGCATTTGTGCCAGAAAGCATGACTCTGTCTCAGTGCCACCCTGTGTCTCGGTTCTTCCCTCTGTAAGATGAGTAGAGTGCTAGTGCCTTTTAAAGTAAGCGCCATTATACGTGTTAGCTGCTATACGTTTCTGTTTCAGACAGAAGTTGTCAACACCATGTGTGGCTACAAAACCATCGACAAGGAGGTAATGTCTTTGAAATGCCTTTCCCTGGAAATGTTGCTCTTCCTGCCCTACCCCTTGGGGACCGCAGTGGTTTCTGGAGGTTGGAGTCCTGGCTGTAAGACAGAGTGCTGAGGTTTTTCTGCCTCCACCCAAACACAGAAGGGTTCAGGGAACCCAGAATTACCCCAGGCTGGGAAATGCCACCTGCTAGGGTTTGCCAAGCACCTATTATGGGTTGGTCCATGTGGGGCAGTCCCTCCAACCCTTGTTGGCACCCCCAGCCGTGTTCAGCACCAGCTTACTTCCGTTGGGGGGTGTGTGGCAGTTTGAGATTCTTCATGCTGGTTCCCTCTGCCTGGGACCTAGGAGTCCCTGGAGTTCAGCAAGCCCTTTGGCGGTTCTCCTCCTCCCAGGTCAGCTCCTGGCAACTCCCTTGGGCTAGGAGAAAAGCTGGGGTGATGCTGGGAGGGAAGCTAAAAGGAACGGTGACCTGAGATGCTTCACAGCAGTGGTTTCCAAGGTGGGGTGGGGTCCCTGGACCACAACAACAGCATCCCCAAGAACTTGTTAGGAATGTACATTCTTGGGGTGGGACATTCTGAGTCTGCCGAAGTTTGAGAACTGTAGACCAGCGGTGGTCCTCAACCTATGAGAACCAACAGCCATTTTTAAAATAAGAAACACTTGGTAATGCCCTAGTTATTATCCACCCCCCGATGCATTTCACAGATAGTACAGCCTACTTACACTCAACATAGTGATCTGAGATGAAAGAGAAATAAGACAATTTACAGCTATCTGTGCATTTCAGCATGTAATGCTCAGGCAGTCCTTAAGTGCAGAAGACACAGTGAAGGGGTCAGGAGTTTGCACTGATGTAAAGGATCCTTTACACTGGGATGACCTCGGGCAGCGGGGTAGGGGTTTGTGCTGGCAATTCACCTGCCTGGGGCATCAATTTTGCTGTTGGCACAGTGTTTTAAAATGGCGAACAACTCTTGATAAAGTTCTGAATTATATAAAGTATAATTCCTTAATTTATGTAATAGTAGGTCTAGGAAGTTCATTGTGTATTAAAATGGATACGGTAAAGTCTTTTTTTTTTTTGTAAGTACCTAAAGTAAGTTTTGTAGTAAGCTTATCACTCACACCAATCCCTGGGGGACCCTGAAAGGCAGGCAGACAGGACAGTTGTGTGTGGGACTGGATTGCCCCGAGCTCTGCAGTCCTTCAGCCCTCAGGTTATTGGGACAGTCAGAAGAGCCACCATAGTGTCCCCAGTGCTCTCTTAGCAATACTGCCTGTTGAGAACCAGTGGTCTAGGGCCACCTCCTCATGCTGCATGTGGGAAACTGAGGCCCGGGTGGTTGAGGGACAGGCTCAGAGTTGGAGTGAGTGGTAGAGTTGGGATGCAGAGTCCCGCGGGCTGACCGGCTCCTTCCACGCAGCGCTTCAGCGTGCAGAACATCATCTACGTGCGGGGCTGCACCAACGCCGTCCTCATCTGGTTCATGGACAACTACGCCATCATGGCAGGTGTCCTGCTGGGCATTCTGCTCCCCCAGGTGGGCAGGCTGTGGGCTCTGAGAAGGGAGGCTTGGTGGTCACCGGGAAGGGGGCAGATGCAGAGGTTCTTCTCGGCGGTCTGGACTCGCCCTGGGAGGGCTGCAGGGCTGGGAGGAGAGGACGGAGGCACTAGCCCTGGTGGTTAAGCTCTTCCAGATGCTTCCCAGGCACTGTCTCCTCCCTGCTGTCTGTGAGGCAAGTACAGCCATCATGCCCATGGCACAGGGGAGGAAACTGAGGATCAGCAAGGCTGGTCGAGTCCCCCAAGGTCCCCTAGATAGTGCGAGGCAGAGCTGGGGTGGAGGCAGGAGTCCCAGGCTGGAAGAGAATGGGGCGATCTCCGGGATTTCCTGGGAGGGGTCGAGGGGCCCAGGCTGGAGCTGCTTGGGTAGTGGGGGGGTTCCTGGGCCACCTAGTGCCATGAGTGCTTATGACTGGCTGCAGGGTTTCTGATGTCCAGCGTCCTCTCACTTCTTCTCAGTTCCTGGGGGTGCTGCTGACACTGCTGTACATCACCCGGGTGGAGGACGTCATCGCGGAGCATTCTGTCACTGACGGGCTTTTGGGGCCTGGTGCCAAGCCCCGCGTGGACGCCGCAGGCACGGACTGCTGCTTGTGCTACCCCCTTTAGGGCCCCGCCTGGGACAACAGTTCCGACAGGACCGTGCTGGACAGCGCCTCTTGATCCGCACTGTATGGCGGACAGGACTGTGCCCCACTGTTCACACTGGGCACTGAGCGAAGCCCGGACTGTGTGTGTCTGCCTGCGTCCATTGGCTACTGCCTCCTCTGGGGGGTTTCCCTGTGGCCTGGGGAACAAAGGTGTCCCTTCTCCAGGCCTGGGCTTCAGGGCAAGGGGGAGCTCAGGTCCATTTCATTTCTGCCTGTGCCTTGGCCAGTGGCCCTAATGTCCCTGCGAGGGGGTTTTGTGGTGACTCGTCGGTGAGGAGAGAGGGGAGCATGTGTGCTCTGTTGGGTGGGGGGGTGGGGTGGGCTGCAGACTAGGTGGGCTGCAGACCCTGCCTAGGCTCAGGCTGAGCCACTTCTCGGCCTTCCAGGTGCCTTGAACTCTCTTCCGTAAGGGCTGCTGCTCTGCTGACCCTAGTTTTTTATGTGATTTTTGTAACATTCATCTTTTGTACAGATAACAGGAGTTTCTGACTGATCAAAGCTGGTTGTTTCCCCACCTGCCCTATTCTTTTTTTGCCCCCTTCAAGCCAGTTCATTAATCAAACAATAAAAGTACTTTTTTTTTTTGGTCTTTCATTTTTTGTTTGAGGGGTGGTGTGAGGAAGGCCTCAGCTTGGACTTGAAAACCCCTTGTTGGTGCAAGAGCTGTGCCAAAGATTCGAAGGTTTGGTACAGTTTGGGACACAGGCAGGGGAAGGCCACAGGGCTGGAGGTGATGACATCTATCTTACTGAGAAGTGAGGGAAACTGAGGCTGGGTGATAGATGGCATAAGGCCTGTATCCAGGAAGCAGGCAGATGGGAACTAGGAAAGCCTCAGACCTTGGGAGCAGCAGTGCCCACAGGGCCATCTGTGGCTGCAGAACCAGAGCCTTTGGCCCTGTGCCCACATCAGGATGTAGCTCTTTGTCCCCAAGAGCTGGTGCTCCAGGCCATGCAGAGTGTAGTGTCCATTGCCCCCTGCTGGTGATGGTGGGACTTGCATGGACTAGTACATTCCAACCCTTGCGGGGGATTATCTATGAGGTTTTTGGTAGCCAGGGAAATAAACCAGCAATGTTCCCCAAAGTTGAAGAACCCTAATGGTTGGGACTTGACCTAGATGTCAAGTGGCTGGGTGCCTGGTCTGCCACGTTTAGGAGCCTTGATGGGTGTAAGGGCAGGAGGAGGGTTTTGGAAAGGTAAGGAAAATGCAATGATGTGAATGCATCATAGAACCAACTTTGTGCCAGGAACTTGTCTAAACATTTTCTAGGTATTAACTCCTTTAATTCCCCATTAACTCCATTTTATCGATGAGGAAACTGAGGCACAGAGCAATTAAGTAACTTCCCAAGGCACGTGGCTGATAAGCCATACAGCCATGCCTTGAGCCCAGGTAGAATCTCTCCTGGCTCGGCCTCTCTGCTTACCGCCTCGGCCACCTGTGTGCACCAGGCACCAGGTATGCAAAACCAGCCATGGAGGTAGCTGCTACTGCATCTCTGCTCGGGGGTAGCCATTGCAGCTGCTTCTGGAGCCTCTGTCTTGTCCCCATGTTGACTGCATGGACACAGGGCCAGGCTGAGCTCAATGTCTGGCTAGTGGCCTCGTGGCTCTGAGGCTCTGGCTGTTCTCTGAGAATTCTCTCTGTGCCGAGAGGAGAGAGCACAGCGTGATAGCAGAGGCCCTGCAGAGGCTGGGACCGCTCTGAATCTGTGTGTCCAAAGTCACCTTACCCCAGAACCTGGAAACCTGTCACCTTGTCTCCCCCCCTCTGCACTGCCACTCACCGATGCCCCTTGGCTCACATAGCCCCACACAGCAGTGGACCTGGGCTTGTGACTTGGTGCCCACAGACGGCTGGGCTCCAGCATCTCCTAAACCTCAGTCACTCACCTCTCAAGAAAGTGAAAGGGAACACTTGGGGAGGGCCTCTCAGTTCTGTGGCAGGGGCTCCCCTGCCATGGCACCCTTTGTGCTTGAGGTAATGGCATCACCTTGTCTCCTTGTCTGACAATGATGGAGGAAGGACCCTCAAAACTGGTACTTTCCCACACTATGGTTCATGGAGAAAATGGCGATATTTGTGAAGCTAGAGGAGATTTGTGGGCTTTGATTTTGGACTTTTTGTTCTATAATTATAAGGAAAACAAAAAGTGCTTTAAGGAAGACTTTGTATAAAAATCTCAAATATAATATTCTGAAAAGACATTTTAACAGATTATTGAGGTATACTTGACAAAAACTGCACATATATTTTTAATTTATTATTTTATTTTATTTTTTTATGAGACAGAATCTCAAGCTGTTGCCCTGGGTAGACAGCTGTGACATCACAGTTCACAGCAACCTCAAACTCTTGGGCTTAAGTGATTCTCTTGCCTCAGATTCCCAAGTAGCTGGGATTACAGGCACCCACCACAACGTCCAGCTATTTTTTGGTTGTAGTTGTTGTTTGGCAGGCTTGAGCTGCATTCGAACCCACTAGCTCAAGTGTATGTGGCTGGCGCCCTAGCCACTGAGCTACAGGTGCCAAGCCCAAATTAATTATTTTTAGAGATAGGTTTCATTCTGTCATCCAGGCTGAAGTGCAGTGGTGCAATCATAGCTCACTATAACCTCAGACTCTGGACTCAAGTGATTCTCCCATCTCAGCTTCCCAAGTAGCTATAGGTGTGTGCCATCGTCCTTGACTAATTTTTTAGTTTTTTTTGTAGAGGCATGGTCTTTGTATGTTTCCCAGTCTGGTCTTGAACTCCTGGGCTTAAGCAAAGTTCACAATTCAGCCTTCCAAAATGCTGGGATTTTAAGTGTGAACCACTATGCCTTGCTAAACTGTATGTATTTAAAATGACAAATGTGGCCAGGTGTGATGGCTCATGCCTGTAATCCCAGAACTTTGGGAGGCTGAGATGGGTGGATTGCCTGAGCTCAGGAGTTTGAGACCAGCTTGAGCAAGAGCGAGACCCCAACTCTAAAAATAGCCAGGTGTTGTAGTAGGCACCTGTAGTCCCAGCTACTCGGGAGGCTGAGGCAAGAGGATCACTTGAACCCAAGAGTTTGAGGTTGCTGTGAGCTATGATGCCATGGCATTCTACTGAGAGTGAGAGAGTGAAAGCAAGACTCTGTCTCAAAAAAAAAAAAGTGACAAATGTAGATGTCAGGGAAATTATTACCACAATCAAGATAGTGAAGATATTTATCACTCGAAAAAATGTCCTCTCATCCCTTCATTACAGCCCCTCACCCCATCCCCAGGAAACTACAACCTGCTTTCTGTCTCTATAAATTATTTTGTATTTTCTAAAATTTTATATAAGTGGACTCATACAATGTGCATCCTTGTCTGATTTCTTTCACTCAACAGTTATTTTCAGATTCATTAATTTTGTAGCATGTATCAGTAGTTCATTCCTTTTTCTTGCGGAGTAGTATCCCCTTGTATGGATATACCGTGGCTTATTTATTCATTCACCTATTGATGGATATTCTTTTTTTTGAGACAGAGTCTCACTCCATCGCCCTCAGTAGAGTGCTGTGCTGTGCTGTCACAGCTCACAGCAACCCCCAGCTCTTGGGCTTAGGCGATTCTCTTGCCTCAGCCTCCTGAGTAGCTGGGACTACAGGTGCCCGCCACAAAGCTCACCTATTTTTTTGTTGCAGTTTGGCCAGGGCTGGGTTTGAACCTGCCACCCTCGGTATATGGGCCGGCACCCTACTCACTGAGCCACAGACACTGCCCTGATGGATATTTTTGTTTCCAGTTTTTGTTATTATAATAAAGATGCTATGAACATTTGTGTACATGTCTTTATAAAAACATTTTCATTTCTCTTGGGTAAATATAAGTAGAATGGCTGGCGCTCCTGGTTAAGTATATGTTTAACTTTTTAAGAAACTGCCAGACTATTTTCCAAAGTGGTTGCATGAATTCATATCCTTACCAGCTGTATATGAGAGTTGTAGTTCCTCTGCATTCTTGCTGGCATTTGGCACAGTCAGCCTTTTTAATTTTAGTCATTCTAATGGGTGTGTAGTGATATTTAATTGTGGTTTTGATTTGCATTTTCTTAAGAATAAAAAATAAAATTAATCAAGGTAAGTGTCTTTTCATGGGGTCTTACATGCACATAATGTCTTTGGTGAAGCATCTGTTGAAAGCTCTTTTTTTTGAAAATTGGATTGTTTGTTTCATATTATTGAGTTTGAGAACTCTTTACTCTGGATACAAGTCCTTTATCAGGTATATGATTTGTGAATATTTTATCCAGGTCTGTGACTAACCCTTCTGAATCTCAGTTTCTCTTCCCCAACATTTTTGCATTTGAGGGCCATATCTGTCTTCTGTCCCACTTGCTCCCTCGGTGACCTCACCTAGCCTTGAGGTTTTATTATTTTATTTATTTATTTTTGGCACTACCTTCATTTTTCTTTCTTTCTTTTCTTTTTTTTTATGGCTGGGGATTCATTGATGGTACACGAAACCAGGTTACACTGATTGCATTTGTTGGGTAAAGTCCCTCTTACAATTGTGTCCTGCCCCCAAAGGTGTGTCACACACCAAGACCCCACCCCCTCCCTCCTTCCCTCTCTCTGCTCTTCCTTTCCCCCACTCTCCCTCCTTCTTTCTTTCCCCTTCCCCCAACCCCACCGTGTCATTAATTGTCGCTAATTGTCCTCGTATCAAAATTGAGTACATGAGATTCACCCTTCCCCATTCTTAAGATGCTTTACTAAGAATAATGTGTTCCACTTCCATCCAGGTTAATACAAAGGCTGTAAAGTCTCCATTTTTAAAAATAGCTGACTAGTATTCCATAGTGTACATATACCACAGCTTGTTAATCCATTCCTGGGTTGGTGGGCATTTAGACGGTTTCCACATTTTGGCAATTGTAAATTGAGCTGCAATAAACAGTCTAGTACAAGTGTCCTTATAGTAAAAGGATTTTTTTCCCTCGGGGTAGGTGCCCAGTAAGGGGATTGCAGTATCAAATGGGAGGTCTAGCTTGAGGTCTTGGAAGGTTCTCCATACTTCCTTCGAAAAAGGTTGTATCAGTTTGCAGTCCCACCAGCAGTGTAAAAGTGTTCCCTTCTCTACACATCCACGTCAGCATTTGCAGTTTTGAAATTTTGTAATGTGGGCCATTCTCGCTGGGGTTAGATGGTATCTCAGGGTGGTTTTGATTTGCATTTCTCTAATAATTAGGGATGATGAGCATTTTTTCTTTTTTTTTGAGACAACGTCGCATTTTGTCACCCTCAGTAGAGTGCTGTGGCAACACAGCTCACAGCGACCTCCAGCTCTTGGGCTTAGGCAATTCTCTTGCCTCAGCCTCCCAAGTAGCTGGGACTACAGGCGCCTACCACAATGCCCAGTTATTTTTGTTGCAGTTGCCACTGCTGTTTTAGCTGGCCATGGCCAGGTTCAACCCCACCACCCTTGGCTGGCGCCCTACCCCCTGAGCCACAGGAGCCACCTGATGAGCATTTTTTCATATATTTGTTAGCCGTCTTCTTTTTTTTTTTTTTTTGAAACAGTGTCTCAATGTGTTGTTGATGCCACAGCACCCTGATTAGAGTGCTGTGGCATCACAGCTCACAGCAACCTCCGATTCCTGGGCTCAAGCAAGTCTCTCGCTTCCGCCTCCCAAGTAGCTGGGACTACAGGCGCCCACCACAACACCCGGCCATTTCCCGGTTGCAGCCGTCATTGTTGTCTGGCGGACCCGGGCCAGATTCGAACCCACCAGCTCAGGTGTACGTGGCTGGCGCCCTAGCCCATTGAGCCACAGGCGCCGAGCCAGCCATCTTCTTTAAAGAAGGTTCTATTCATATCTCTTGCCCATTGATATACGGGATTGTTGGCTTTTTTCATGTGGATTAATTTAAGTTCTGTATAGATCCTAGTTATCAAGCTTTTGTTTGATTCAAAATATGCACATATCCTTTCACATTGTGTAGGTTGTCGATTTGCTTTGGTTGTACAGAAGTTTTTCAGTTTAATTAAGTCTCATTTGTTTATTTTTGTTATTGAAATTGCCACAGCAGTCTTCTTCATGAAGTCTTTCCCCGGGCCCGATATCTTCCAGTGTTTTTCCTATGCTTTCTTTGAGAACATTTTTTTTTTTTTTTTTTTTTTTTTTGTAGAGACAGAATCTCACTTTATCGCCCTGGGTAGAGTGCCGTGGCGTCACACGGCTCACAGCAACCTCCAGTTCTTGGGCTTAAACGATTCTCTTGCCTCAGCCTCCCTAGTAGCTGGGACTACAGGCGCCCGCCACAGTGCCCGGCTATTTTTGTGTTTTGCAGTTCGGCCGAGGCCGGGCTTGAACCCGCCACCTTTGGTATATGGGGCCGGCGCCCTGCTCGCTGAGCCACAGGAGCCGCCCCCTCTTTGAGAACTTTTATTGTTTCATACTTTAAATGTAAGTCCTTGATCCATCTTGAATCAATTTTTGTGAGTGGAGAAAGGTGTGGGTCCAGTTTCAGTCTTTTACATGTGGATATCCAGGTCTCCCAGACCATTTATTGAATAGGGACTCTTTCCCCCAGTGTATGTTCTTGTTTGGTTTATCGAAGATTAGGTGGTTGCAAGATGTTAGTTTCATTTCCTGGTTTTCTATTCAATTCCAAATGTCTATGTCTTGATTTTTGTGCCAGTACCATGCCATCTTGACCACTATGGTTTTGTAGTACAGCCTAAAATCTGATATGGTGATGCCCCTGGCTTTGTTTTTATTACTAAGAACTGCCTTCAATATACAGAGTTTTTTCTGGTTCCACACAAAACACAAAATCCTTTTTGCAATCTTGAAAGTACGATGTTGGTATTTTAATAGGGATGGCATTGAATTGGTAGATTGCTTTCGGAAGTATAGATTTTTTTTTTTTTTTGGTAGTTACATCATCTTTAATAGTCTTAATTTCCTGCAGGTGCATCTTCTTACAGAAAAATAAATTAGAAGTGACAATTTTGGAAGAAACATCAAAAATCTCTCGAACATGAAGAACATGGGAATAATACATTGAACATCTTT
>CAUYON010036915.1:0-10411 GCA_963573935.1 Arctocebus calabarensis
CTACAGGCGCCCGCCACAACGCCCGGCCATTTTTTTTTTTTTTTTTTTGGTTGCAGCCGTCATTGTTGTTTGGTGGGCCCAGGCTGGATTTGAACCCGCCAGCTCAGGTGTACGTGGCTGGCGCCTTAGCCTGTTGAGCCATGGGCGCCGAGCCAGGATGTCCTTTTCTTAATCACATTTTTATTCTCTTTCTTATTTTATTTCCTCCAGGATATATTTCATTTACTTCGTTCTAATATTGGAATCTTTTTTGGGTTGTCCATATGTATTTAGGAACAAGGCCTTGGAAAGTTGCTTGGAAGTTATGTGAGTTCTACTTATGTAGATTGTGTGCTTGGAGAGTTTTGTTTGAGGTATTGGAGCTCAGAGTTGACTGTTTCATTAACAATCCTGAATTCCAGATTATTATTTCTTTTTCCCTTCTATGACTGTTTAGTTCCTCCACCCCAGGAGAAATACTGCCTGGGACAGGTGGATGCATAGCTGTAAGGCATCATTTATTTGAAGGATGGGGTTTCACATTTTCTGCATTGTAAGGAATCCCCTGACCTGTTATAAAAGTGGAACTACTCTTCCATATATTTTCTGTATTCTAGAAATTTATTCACATTCAGGTCCACTGATGGCCTCTTTCCTATGTGTTCAGTTATGGCTTTTTACATTTTAATTCCTTTAGTAGCCTTTAAGTGATAAATCTAGGAGGTAAGATAGATGCATTTTGTCAAGTTCTGAAGAACTTTATTAAAAAACTGTTTGGGGGTTTTCTTTTTGTTGATTAATTTGAATTCTCTATAGATCCTAGTTATCAATCTCTTGTCCAATTCATAATATCCAAATATCTTTTCCCATTCTGAAGGTTGTCTGTTTGCTTTGGTTGTTGGTTCCTTAGTTGCACAGAAGCTTTTCAGCTTAATTAAGTCCTATTTGTTTATTTTGGTTGTTGTTGTAATTCCCACAAAGTCTTCTTCATAGCATCTTTCCCCAGGCCAATATCTTCAACTGTTTTCCCCACACTTTCTTCAAGGATTTTTATTGTTTCATGCCTTAGATTTAAATCTTTTATCAATCTTGAATCAACTTTTGTAGGTGGTGAGAGGTGCGGGTCCAGTTTCAGTTTTTTACATGTGGTTATCCAGTTCTCCCAACACCATTTATTGAATAGGGATTCTTTTCTCTAGTGTATGTTCTTGTTTGGTTTATCAAAGATCAGGTGGATGAAAGATGTTAGTTTCATCTCATGGTTTTCTGTTTGGTTCCAAATGTCTATGTCTCTATTCTTGTGCCAATACCAGGCTCTTTTGATCACTAAGGCCTTGTAGAGACATTAATAGAAACTTCTCTAAAGAAGACAGATGAATGGCTATCAAACATATGAAAAATTCTCATCATCCTTAATCAACAGAGAAATGCAAATCAAAACTACCCTGAGATATCACCTAACCGCAGTGAGAATGGCCCACACCACAAAATCTCAAAACTGCAGATGCTGGCGTGGATGTGGAGAGAAGGGAAGACTTTTACACTGCTAGTGGGACTGCAAACTAATACAACCTCTTCAGAAGGAAGTATGGAGAATCCTTAAAGAACTCAAATTAGACCTCCCATTTGATCCTGTAATCCCGTTACTAGGCATTTATCTAGAAAAAAAGAAATCCTTTTATCACAAGGACATTTATATTACATTGTTTATCACAGCTCAATTTATAATCACCAAAATGTGGAAATAGCTTAAATGCCCACCAACCCAGGAATAGATTAACAAGCTGTAGTATATGTATTACCATGGAATACTATTTAGCCATTAAAAAAGATGGAGACTTTATGTCTTTTGTATTAACCTAGATGGAGGCGGAACACATTCTTCTTAGTAAAGCATCACAAGAATGGAGAAGCAAGAATCTAATGTACTCAATTCTAATTTGAAGGCAGTAGATGAACTAATACAGGGGTGGGGTAGGGGAATGAGGGAGCAGTGCGAGGGGCAGAAGGAGGCAGATGGGGTCATGGTGTATGGCACATTAGTTGGGGCAGGACATGATTTATTAGAGGGACTTTATCTAACAAATGCTATCATACCCTCAATGAATCCCAAACAATAAATAATAAAATAAATGCTATTTATACAAAAAGTGTTTTTGTGCATTAACATCTGTGAATCAGCAACCTGAGCTGTGGAGAGTGTGTTGGTAGGCAGTGACCCAGGGACAAAGGAGAGGCAAAATAGAAGCCAGCTTCAGCTGTGAGAGAGTTGAAGCTGTAACACCTCCAAATTTGATCTTCCATGGAAAAGACTAACGTATACCCTGATGTTTAAGAGCTTTGGCTTGGGAGTTGAGACATGAGTCCTAGTTGTGCTGCTATGAACTGAATGACATTTGGAATTTACCAGAAACTCACCAAGATTTGCTCATCTGTAAACTGGGTACCCTTGCCATAAGTACCTCATAGGGTTGGGATAATGATTAAACAGGTAATGCTTGCAAAAAGCTTAGTATAGTGCTTGGCATCTAGTAAGTATTGATTGTAGTTATTTATTATTAAAGAAGCCATGCCCTTCCCTTGACATTGCAAAAAAATAAAGAACAAATAAAATGATATCTATACATTTAGACATAACATGAATAAATCAATAAATTCAACACACAGTAGAACCTCCATAGTTAACCACCTCCCTACATGGACCACTTCCTTAAGTTGACCTAATTTTCATAGAACAAACATGCACCACATGTATGTATCAGTACAGCACACCTAATTCCTTATGACCACCTCTGTATGTTAACCAGGTTGTTACAGCCCTTTGGGTGGTCAACTTACAGAGGTTCTACTGTATTTTGTTATATAACCTAAAATCAAAATGATGTTTTGTTTTTTTTTATTAAATCATAGTTGTGTACATTAATGCAATCATTGGGTACAATGTGCTGGTTTCATATACCATCTGAAATATTTTCATCAAACTGGTTAACATAGACATTAAGACATTAATGGTTAAGACATTTACATTCTGCATGTCGTAAGTTTCACCTGTGGCTCAAGGAGTAGGGTGCCGGCCCCATGTACCAGAGGTGGTGGGTTAAAAATGAGGGTTATAAGGGAAACTTTATGTAACATCAGCAAACAGATACTTGTTAATATTATCTTTAATGTCAATATTTGAGTCGAATTTCCTGCCATCATTTTTTATATAATGAGTAATATATATTTTATATGTAGCCTCATATTGTATTTTAAGAATACTCTTTATGACCTCATGATTTATCTAACATAAAACAAATTAGTCTTTTGTTTGTTAAATTGGCACACACATTTTAAATTGATTTATAATATAAATGGTACAAAAATAATTTATGGTATTAAAATGTATAGAGAGGAATATCGTCCATTTTTTATTGTTCTGCTAACAGCAAATCCAGGGGAAAGCTGCTTGTCAAAATTGAAAAATGTTTTGTGCTGATGATATATATTTAAATTACTTTAGCTTTTCCCCATAGACTATTTTTTCCCTCATTTACTGCAGCAGTTTTTTATAATTATGGCTGCAGCGAGAAAGAAGCATTGCACTAAAAGTTAGGCAACTTGAGTCCTAGTGCCACCTTTATTGTGGTTTACTAGGGAACTGCTTGACGTTCCCTACGGCGTGGAAAGCCTTATATAAATATGAGACAGTGATGCTTCTTTTAAATTTACTGTAATCATCTTAAGCTGTTCCTCAGAAAACTATCCCATTTCTACCTGTATGAAGAGGGTGGGGTGATTCAGGTTGTGCAATGCGATGCCTTTGTCTTCCCAGCATGGAATGTTGAATGAATGTTTCTCTTGTTCAGCCAGACTGTCCTGGTCTCCTCCGTAAGGGCCACTGTGCCTGTGCATGCTTTCCCCAAAAGCTTGACTGACCTGATATTATTTGTCTGTGTCGATGGGAAGGATGTCCCACATTCTCCTACTTTCAGTTCAGGATCTTCCTCAGGATTGAAATGTTGTGTTTGAGGTTCTGGTGATTCTGGTGACCTGGTAATTATCCCATAATTTTGAGACATATAGATTTAAAAATCATATTGGGGGGGCTGTGTGCTTCACCTTCGCTATAAAAGTGCCAAAGCTTTGCTTTCTGATGCATGGTTCATGCTACCCTGCTCAGCATGTGTGAAGTCTGAATGAAGGGGGAGGAGTCCATGTTCTGTTTTATTTATTTATTTATTTTGGCGACAGAGTCTCACTTTGTCGCTCTCAGTAGAGCACTGTGGCATCAGAGCTCACAGCAACCTCCAGCTCTTGGGCGTAGGCAATTCTCTTGCCTCAGCCTCCTGAGTAGCTGGGACTACAGGCACTTGCCACAATGCCCATCTATTTTTGTTGTTGTTGTTGCAGTTTGGCTGGGGCCAGGTTCAAACCTTCCACCCTCAGGATATGGGGCCAGCACCCTACTCACTGAGCCACAGGTGCCACCCCATGTTCTGTTTTCAAATGTGGTGGTTGTCTAGTGAGAATCTTGGACTTTCCACAGAGTTTGGTTAAATTAGTCACTGGAATTCTTCTTAAACCTGTAGTCTGCATCTTATTTATGCTGGTCAGAATATAAATGGGGCTCAGAATATGTTATGTTAGTTATGCTTTGAGATTTTTAGTTTCTTCAGTGAATTTTGCATTAATTGCCACAGCACATTAAGAGTTCAAATCTACATGGAAGTGGAAACTTGAGTTTTTCCAAAAAAAACCCTATTATTAATTTTGTACTGTCATCTTTTTTGCATTACTTACTAGTTCATCAGATTTTGTTGTCATATATCTAGATTTTTTTTTTCTTTCAAAAACACTTCATAACTGCAAACCAAGATGCACTGGGAACCTCATGCAAATATTAAAGTGACAAATATTGTAATTATATGCACAAACAGCAGTAAACCTTGACTAATACAGTATTTAAAGGCACATTTGTATTTTTGTTTATGCATTAATCTTTGGGTTACAGGACATCCTGTTCTACAAATGCAATAGTTTTGACCTAGTATTGCTTTATTTTTGGAAACAACCTGATTGCTCTTGGGAGCTGATTGTGGTGTTTAATGGATATAGATTTTGAAATATATTTCTAAACACTCAGACTTATAACTTTCTGATATGCAGGAGAATAACACTACTATTGTCAAATCTATCAAAATTTTTCTTCCTGGCAAAATGAGATGAATCGGATGTTTTTCTTTGCCCTGCAAAGTGTTGTTCTTTTAAAATTTAAACAAATAGTAAAAATTGGCTTTTCTTTACAAACGTGAAAAACTGGTAACAACCATTCTCCGTCACCACATACACTTTCTCCTTTAGATGGAGAAGGTACTCATCAGGTCTTGGAGTGCCCACCCTTTCCTATTATCTCAACACTGAGGCTGAAGGTCACCTTCACTACCGAAAGCTTACTGTGATACTGTTGGAAAAAAACTAGAGGTATTATATCTAGTCTGATCATTGCTCCTGTATGGCACCTGTTTGGCCCCTGTACTTACTTGTATTTACAATTTCTGTTTTACAGTATTGGCTTTTTGTGTTATTTTCAGAAAACTATTCCAACCCGCAAATTATATAAATAGTTTTCTTTATTTTCTTATGGTACTTTGCTGCTGAATGTTTACATTTATATATTTAATGCATTAAGAATTTTTCTTTAAGGTATGATGTGGGAAGCTTTGTTTAGCCAGTGTTTTCCAACATTGTTTGTTAAATTCATATTCTCACCATGAATTTGAAGTATTCTCTTTATTATAGACCAAATTATTTCATACAATTATATGTACTTTTTTTATAAGTAGCATTCATTCTTTCACCCCCGTTATACTGTTTTAATTATTGCAGGCTAATAAGGTTTACCATATTTATTACATATAGGGCTAGTTTTTTCCCCCTTTCTTGCATATTTTTATGCAATTATATTTTAGGTTTACTTTAGAATGACTTTTTAAGCCTCATTCACCTTCTCCATCTATGTCACCATTCCCAAATGCTTTGTTTCCTTAAATTAAAAATTGAAATTTTAATGTGTTGATGGATTAATCTTTGGAGAACTGAAATCTTCCAATTTTGGTATTTGTATATAAAGCATTCACATGTTCTTCATTGTAATCAGATAATAATACCAACAAGATGAATGCACAAAAGCATCCAGGTCCAAAGAGTAGTGTATAAGTGAGGAGGGAGCCCGGCTCAGTCGGGGCTGCTGAGAGAAGCCTTCACAAAGAGATTGTGTGTGGCTAGAAGCTTACGGGTGGACAGAAACTTACACAGATGATTCTACATGGCTCTTCTGGACACAATAGAACTAAATCACCGTGTCATAGTTTTGCAACATATTCCCTAGACTAGTATACAAATGGACATAACTGTTGGACTCGTCTATAAGAGGGACAGGGAAATGCTCTTTGAGAAGCTAAGTTTCTTTGAGAACCTTTGTGGGGTCATTGCTAGAAATGGAATGGATAAAATTCTATCAAAAATGAAATTTTAAGACACCTAATTGACCTTGTAATAAGAGTTTTAGGAGTTTAGTTTCCACATGGAAAGTAGTGGAAAGTAGTAACTAGTGTTCAATTTCAACACAACTATATAATCTAAAAATGCTGGACAGCAGATGGATAATTTAAGAGCATTTTATGAAGAAGCTTTGTCAGCACATTGGCGGCAAAGCACAGCACACAGCTGCCCCTGGTGGTTCCTGTGACAGGCACCATCAGCAGACTTGAAAAATAAATTAACTGCATCTGGTAGTAGAGGAAAAGAATTCCCCAAAACTCTGAAACAGCAAGAAATTACAGTCTAGAGACCTTGCCATTCGACCATAAATGTATTACTTAAACCATTTTTCACCTAGTCTGGCTGTGTCTTAATTTTCTAGCTCACTAAGTTTTTCTCAGTACAGGGATAAGCTTGCCATCCGTTATCAATTTAAGTTCCACCTCTTGAGACTAAAAAAAAAAAAGTCAGAAGACAAGTATCTTTCTTTAATTGATGTCCCCAAAAGACTTAAGTAATGGAACCTATTTTTTAAATGGCTTCTCCTTTCACTGATGTCACCTCAAAGGCATGACACAGTTGGTAGAGTACGTTTTTTAAATTATTTTTTTAATTCTTGGGTGAGAGAAATACTCAGAGTTCATTCTGTCTATATTTCTATTCCCAGTTTATAGAACATAAGGTAAAAAGTACGTGCCCACAGAGAGACAGCTCCAGTTCAATACAGTGAAGGACAAGCACGGAAACCTTGTAAGCCACCAGCAAAAAGAAGAGTGGGTAGGATTTGGGGGCAGCAATTCAGAAAGAGCAGAAAATTTGCCTGTTGTGCTTTGGTTGTTTAATATTGTGAAACATCTTTAAATAAATTTAGGTATTGGAAATGATGAGAGCAAAACACTGTGATATATACCCTATTACCATGTTAGACTGAGGACCAAAAGTTTGTACAGTCACACACCAGGTTGGGGAAGAGACAGAAGCTTTTATTAAATAAATAAATAAATAAATAATAAACAAACAAGTAATAAGTTATACAACCAATCCCCTGAACATTTGTTTCTATGGTGGGAGATTGCATACGTACTGATTTTTACCTTTAATTACAACTCTGGTTAAAACTTTGTCACGTGAGAGCAGTTCATTCAGAGATTACTCTCTCTAGAAAGGCTCTTTTCTTCCTTCTCATCCGGGCTTCCCTGCTACTTCTCCACTCCAACATGGCATCCTGGTGCAGAAGGAAGCTTGGGTGTCCTTACAGCACTGGTCATGGCTTGGTGGGGAGACATCTGATGTCTCTCTGGGCCCTGGTGCTGTCTATTAAGTCCTCACCAAACCCTAGGGAAATGTCCATCAGCAGCCTGCCTGAACCCTGGATGTCCGAGTTATGGCTGTTTGTGGTGGGTGTTTGGAGCATCTCATGAGACACTCCATTGCTGAAGTCTGCCCTTGTATCCTGTGTAGGTTCCTGGTCCTTTTGTCAGGCCACTACGGGTCCACTTTATATTTGAAATTTTTTTTTTTTTTTTTTTTGGAGACAGAGTCTCACTTTGTTGCCCTTGATAGAGTGCCATGGCTTCACAGCTCACAGCAACCTCCAGCTCCTGGGCTTAGGTGATTCTTTTGCCTCAGCCTCCAGAGCAACTGGGACTACAGGTGCCCGCCACAACGCCCAGCTATTTTTTTGGTGCAGTTTGGCTGGGGGCTGGGTTTGAACCCGCCACTCTTGGTATATGGAGCTGGTGCCCTGCTAACTGAGCCACAGGTGCCGCCCTTAAACTTTTTATAGTAGTAAAATATGCATAGCATAAAATTACCATTTTATTTTATTTTATTTTTTAATTTTTATTAAATCATAGCTGTGTACATTAGTGCATCATGGGGCACAATGTGCTGACATCATATACAATCTGAAATATTTTCATCAAACTGTTTAACATAGCCTTCATGGCATTTTCTTAATCACTGTATGAAGACAATTGTATTCTGCATTTAGTAAGTTTCACCTGTACCCTTCTACGATGCAACGTAGATGTGATCCCAGCAATCGCCCTCCCTCCACCCATCCTTTCCCCTCCCCTCCTCTCCCTTGCCCTTTTCCCCATATTCTTGTGCTATGATCATCTCTTTCAGATAAGAAACTATGACTTCTTAATTTTCCTATGTGTTATGGCTGATGGCTCTTCATAGCTGTGGTCCATTTTTTCATTTGGTTTGTGACTTTTGATTCTGAGCGCATCTTTAGCAGTGATTGATGGTTCTGTCAGAATCTGTTGGGTCTGTCTGGCAGAAGCTTCTATTCTGAATCTACATGGTGATGCCTAATTTTTTTTCCTGGTACTCCTTCAGAATATAAATAATCTTTGAGTCTTAGCTTTATATACATTGCTAATTCCATCCCGCCTTGTGCAGACCTTGACTTTTATATTCCTGTCCTCCTATTGGCAGGGAAACCCTTGAGCTCCTGACATCTGTATCTGACTCTGAAAGCTTCCTGAGCCATTGCAGTGTCAGCTCATATGTTGCCATCCTTTATCTCAGAATCTTGGGATATATTATTCTTTCCTTCAAGAGCGTCTATGCATTTTGGGGGGAAAAATTTATATCCTGGATTATATCCAAGATTTCCATCAGTTTTTTTTTTTTAAAGAGGGAGTACATTTTCAGAACTCTTACTATATCATTTTTCTAGAAGTTAAAAATCTTTTCATTTCATTTTTAACTTTCAGACTCATGTTGATTACCTGTGCAATTTTTCCTGATCTCAAATTATCTTTGTGTCTGACAATAGTAGTGTTATAAATGCAATATCTTTTTAATTACCCTTGTGAACAAGAACTGTTTTTTTTTTTCTTTCATTCCTTTTTGTTTTTGCTTGTCTTTTAGTTATTTAGACTCCTCTGACTGTCCATCAGTTTTTGAACTGAAGTGTTCATTCTTAGATTCAGGATCTTTGCACTGTTTAGAAATATTTTTTTAGAGCCATGCTTCTCGATGTGTTGGTGGCAGCCTGCCGACATCGGAATCATTTTGATTCTTTCTTAAAATTGAAATTCCTTGGCCTTCTTTTCATTCAACTTACTCAAGATCTTGGAGACCAAATTCTTTTTTTTTAATTGTCTTTATTATTAAATCATAGCTGTTTAAAATAGTGCAATCCAGGGGTACAATGTGCTGGTTTCATATACAATCTGAACTATTTTCATCAAACTGATTAACATAGCCTTCCTGGCATTTTTTCAGTTGTTATATGAAGACATTTGTATTCTGCATTTAGTAAGGTTCGCCTGCACCCTTCTAAGATGCACCATAGGTGTGGCCCCACCAATTATTCTCCCTCCACCCCAACCTCCCCCCTCCCCTCCCCTCCCTTGCCCCTTTCCCCATATTCTTGTGCTACAGTTGGGTTATACCCATCATATGAAAGCTATAAATTAGCTTCATATTAGGGCTGAGTACATTGGATACTTTTTCGTCCATTCTTGAGATACTTTGCTGCGAGGAATATGTTCCAGCTCCATCCATGTAAACATGAAAGAGGTAAAATCTCCATCTTTCTTTAAGGCTGCGTAATATTCCATGGTATACATGTACCACAATTTATTAATCCATTCGTGGATTGACGGACACTTGGGTTTCTTCCATGACTTAGCAATTATGAATTGGGCTACAATGAACATTCTGGTACAGATGTCTTTGTTATAATGTGATTTTTAGAGACCAAATTCTTTAATCTGAATTTTAAACAAAGATTCTGTACAACCAGAGTCTTATTATTATTAAGAAAAAGATGCAAGGAATAATTTCTATTTTTTAAAATTTGCTGAGGTTAGATTTGTGACCTAAGATGTGATCAATTTTGGAATATGTTCCATGGGCTGATGAGAAGAATGTGTATTCAATTTTATTAGGA